>UCOK01000328.1:0-13854 GCA_900474325.1 Synergus umbraculus | reverse complement strand
GGGGGGGGGGGGGGGGGGGGGGGTCAAACTTTACACAAATCCAATACATTCTCTCTGATGAGAATGTTAAAATGGTGAATAATAAGGAGTTTGCCAAATCCTACGTGGAGGTAGGAGTGGAGTGTAGTGAAAATTTCCTTAAAATGAGTGAGTGATGTATTAGTGAAGATTTCCTTAAAATCATTTATAATATTTTAATTAAAATTCTCCTTGAAATCTTTTTTGTTTACATATTTAAAATCTCTTAAACTCCTTTATAAATCCATTTTGCGCTCTTCTGGCTGAAAGAATTGTTTTCCGTTGTTGTTTCCATAGCAACTAAAGCATTCACAATAAATGCATAGTACATATTTGTGTTGTGTTTGATTCTCGCATGCAAATGTAATTTAACCTTTTTGCTGAAATCACATTGGTTTCGCAATACATAATTTATTATGTCGTTGTTTAAAACAAAGGAATGGTGGAGAGTTGAATGTGGTACGAATGAAACATTTGATAAGCAACATTTGTTGATTGCACCATTATTTGGTCCTCAGAAGAGTGATGTTGTTGTAGTTGGGAGTAACAAAGGAATTTTAAGAATTTACAATCCATTGTCTCGATGGATGGAGACAAAATTACCTCTTTCATATATGTCAAAAGATTTAATTATTGAGAAGCAGTTGCCAGACAGCATTGTGGACTTAAAGGCTGGAAAGTTTTTATCGTAAGTACATATATATAGATATACAATATTTAATTTGTTATAATGTAATATATGTATATGTAAAACTTGAGCGTCGCGCGTATAAAAGAGATTTATAATTATTTTCTAATCGATTTTCAAGAATTTGTATAATGCGTACAACTTTTTTATGTATTAATCATGAACTTCTAAAAGTGTGTGGAATGCATTGATGCAACATATATCATATGATGTGATGGGCTAAATGAGAAATCTCATATAATACTATAATTAATAAATTTCTGATGTGGATAAATGAGTCGAAATATATTTCTTTTTACAGTGGTTCTCAAAATTACTGTTTAGCAGTGCTCCTGCCAGAAAAATTAATAGTCTATAATGTGCAATTAAAGGAAGACTCTGTGGGCCTAGGTTCGTTAATCATGTTTTTAATAATTTAACTGATCTGCAGTTTCAACAATTTCATCATAATATTTTAATTATATATACGCATATACATATATGTATATGAGTTAAAATGACCGTATTTATGCATGTGTTATATAAATCTTATTTATTTTAGGTGATAAATGTTGCCTGAAAGTTGAATACGAGCACCAATTACTTTCAGTAGCTATGTCTTTGACTATTGGACCATTCGGTGGTGGACACGAAAGAGATTTCCTCTGTGTGCAATTCGTTGATGGTACACTTTTCTTTCTCGAACAAGAACTTTACTCTTTTATGCGAATTCTCAAAAATCGCTTACAACATGAGCCTTTAGTATATCTAGAAGCTAATGATGTATTTGTTACCCAGAATGCTGATTGGGTCTTGGCGTTTTACAGGTGAGTTAGCATTCATATATATGTTTGCATATATAATGTCGACATAAATAATTAACTGTATTTTTTAGGTACCAGAATATTGCAGAATTTGGCAAAAATAGTAATGAATCAGAAACTTTAAGGACAGTAGAAGCTGACTGGAAGTATAATTTAGGAGAAGCTATCATAACTATTAATTCTGTTGCTCTTGGTACTCTTGAAACTGGGATTCTTGTCATAAGTGAGAGAAACTTTTACTACTTTCATGACAGTCATTTATCACTTAAATTTACAAAAAGGTATGCATATAATATCTTATGCATCCATTCATACATCATAGGTAAGTTTTATATATACATATGTACATAATTATTAAACGTTTTATTATTGTGTTAATTGCGAGTTACAGCTGGTGTACGTACGTACACACTGCTATATATATATGTATATATAGTGCAGTTTAATCGATGGATCGAAATATCTCTTAAAATACTGCAAAGTAGCTGCAAAAAAATTATTCAGACAAAAATTAGCATGAGTAGGTCATTTATTTAACGTTCGATCTATCCTTCGACTATTAATATGCGGGAGATCCTGTATAAATAGTATATATATATATATATATAGTTCATCACATAATTGGAGATTGTATAATATATACATATGTATTTCTTATAGGTAATCAATTTTTACGTTTTTGCTACTGATTTCAGAACCAGATGGTAAATTAGTCTCGATTGTAGTCACAGATACAAAAGCAGTAATGATATATGAAGGTTCATCTTTAAGATGGACAGCTGAAGTATCCTTTATTCCAATAGCGGTTACTGTAGCTCATTCGCAGGTATAACGTATATATAACATTAAGTGTTTTATTAAGCAATTCCTTGATTGGTAAATAATAGCAGAATAGTGTAATTGTTTTCAGAAAATTGAGGGGCTCATTGTTATTCTTTCTGAAGACGGCCATCTGGAAGTGTGTTTTTTAGGAACTCAACCATCCCTATATGTTGCTCCATCCGTTTATCGAAGGCGATACAATTATGCGAATGCAGAGAGTGAACTCACGGATTTTCGATCTTGCATAAGAAAATGTGTACATTATGGTTTGTATATAGTTAATTGTATTGTCAGTTAATTGATCCTTGTATGATTTATTTTTATATTTATTTATTAGCGATATTATAGAGAAACATTTAATAATAACCTTTATCGCAAAAAACATATTTTACATTTACATATATTAATTATTATTAGGTAAAGAAGTCATTCCAAACGTATTTGCAGACTTTGAAATTCAGGTTAATGCGGATATTAATCTGATCTCTGGTGAGGAGGTTTCAAGAAAAATAATAGATGAGAATAAAAAAGAAAATGTAACCTTCGTAAATACTTTAAAGCTTCAATCCAACACTTTTTTAAGCAATGTTCAAATCTACGTCGAAATGTTTAAGCCGTGGGTAGTAGACAACGACAACTGGTGGTTATTAAATTTGTGTAAGTATACATATTAATTAGAAAACCTAGTGTCTAATATTTGCGCGCGCGCGCGGTGTGTGTGTATATATAATTTTCCAATTTCTCCTCTAGGTGGACAATACTGCTGTCAATCATTAATTAATTTTGATAGTGAAACTCCTATGTTATCTGCGGAACTTGATATTATAGTGACATATGAAAATGATGAGTTTGACATACACATTGTTAAAAAACACATCTTACTAAGTATGTCGAAACTCTGCAGAGTTAGTCCTCCAGAGAACATAGGACTTTTTCAAATTGCTATAAAAAGTGAGGAATTTGTCGGTTACATCTTTAAGAAATTATTCAATGGTAATATTTTGCTAATGATACATCAAATTTTATTTTTGAAGCAGTCATTAAAGGTCATATTCACCTTCATATATATTTACCTTTATTCGTTACATATATATCTACTTATATGTATTTTGAATTTTTTCATCTTTTAAATTCTTTTGAGTTCCAAGGTGTTTTTTTTCTTTTAGCTAAGTACATTTGATTGAATTTAATGGCATTTATTTCTCACTTTTTTTTGTAGAATATCACCTTTTTGTACCTTTTTGAATATCAGTATATGTATATACTGTGTGATGCGGTGACTGTTGAAACCTCAACGTTTAATTGGTACATATCATATTACATGATGACTGCATAAATTACCTGCGTTAAGATTGTTTAAAATTAAACTGTGTTATATTTGTTTATATTGAATTTCAGAATTCATCAGTGACTTTTCCCAGAACGAAATATCGAATGCGTTTAGTTTGGAATTGATTCAACAGAAAAATGTGGTAACATTAAGTTTCGAATTGCCAATAAATGAAATTAATTTTTATTCCAACAATCAATTAGCCATATTATTTGTAATAAATAATATTATCAACAATATACCTAATAAGGGAACTAAAAATCTGAAAATATCCATGGAACAAGATAAAATGCATCTTATTTTGGATTTTATGATGGCCTATTCCAATAATCGTATCAAAATTAAAAATATAAAGGTAATAAGATTTTTGGAGCTAGCATCGATATAATTAGCAAATATCGATACCAGCAACCATTTTTATTGTAATGATTAACTAATTTTTAACAATAATTAACACATGAAACTCTGTTTCCTTTTACAGAAAGAGATTACGCTGTTAACATCACAATTGAGAAATATTATAAGGAAAATGATACACATTAGAGAGCGAAATTTCCAATTGTCAGCAGATTCTGGCTTGTTGAAGGTTTTGAAGATATCATGCCAAAGTATTTTCACATTATTAGAAAATTTTATAGACATACAAACGGTAAATGTCTGTTTTTCACCTATTTTGAATTTTTTCACCTATTTCACCTATATTCCGGGAATTCGTTGCCTTTGAATTTCTGTAAAATTTCTCAGTTCTTTTGAAATCTCTTTAAATTCTTTCTTTTATGTAAAATCACTTGCAATTGTTTAAAATCAAGGACTCAACAAGCACGGGTTTCTGGGTGGTTACCGCTGAGGACTACACCTAGACGCAAACGTTTTATATTTTTTTGACTTTTTTGCAACAAGTTTTTTATAAATTACTTAGTACCTATATCTCCGTTATGCGTGGTTTAAGTTTATTTCAATTTCTTGTCACGTATTTCTCACGGATTTTTATTTTAAAAAAATCACCTCTTTTCCCCTTTTTTTAATGACAATAGCTACTGCGTGATGATTGTCTGTTTTATCTTTTAAAAAAATTTTTGTTTTATATTTATTTCGCGCGTCTTCAGAAGAATAATATTCTAATGTGTTATTTTGATTTCAGAAACTGATCAGCGCTGCTCATAATTTTTCCTGTTTGCTACAATTAATATTGAATTTACATAGGTTCAATTTACACGAGGATGTATGGGCAGATTTAGCGTCAGCAATTGGATTTCAACTGCAATCAGAGCTCGAAGTTGTAAGCATGAACTTTCTTTCCAACATTTAAAGCACTATATATGGTCCAAAAACTGATAACCTTATTTTCATTAAATTTTCATAAACATATCTATGTATGCGTATAACAAAAATTAATTGACAAATCGCGAGGAAGAAACCGACGTGAAAATTTTGACATTTTTTCTTGCAATATAAAGTACTTCTTTTATTTTTCAAGTTCATACTTATTTCCTTTATTGTTATTTAGGTGTGGGAAGATGCAACAAAGTATGCATTTGGTACAATATTTGGAGAATCTTCGAAATACTTGGAAGACCAATTTTTATCTGTATCAGCAGAGAAATTAGACACAACAGAAGATATAAAAAGAATAGGCAAATTTTTATTCTATATTATAGAACGCAATATTCTCGTAGTGAACCAAAATATGAATTAACGAAGTCCATTGTATTTATTATATATATATATATATGTATAATTTTACAAATCGTTTCAGTCTTATAAATATAAGAATACATAGAAATCCCATCGAGATAATCAACTCTGTTATAACGAGTTCTTAGATCTATGTATAATCTATAATAATCTATAATCTGAGGTGCAAGGTGATGAGAAGCGCCTAGCTCCACACCTTCTGTGCAGGAAGTGATTCACACGGCAACTTCAATCAATCCCCGAAAAAGCCGATATCTCGCGGGTTTTCCGTGAATGTATATATAAAAGAGGGCCTGTGACCAGGCAAAAGACATTGTCAAGCGCCATTTTTTCAAAATCAAAAAATAAATAAATAAATAAATAAATAAACTCTGATACACATAATTACAAAAGGATTTTCTTTCAACTGCATTTTGTCAAATTCCCATGAAAAAATAATTACATATATAAGTGATATATAAGATAAATAAAACTGTAGAATAAGACACACGCGTATATGTTATATATTTCTTTATTTGTTGAGTACATCAATAAAATATACGCAATAGTTGAATGGTTATTAAATTCGTGCTTTTATGTACAGCAGCCTTTCATCTTTTTCAAATGGAATGCCTGACAATATACATTACATAATTCTTCAAATACAACCATTACCCCAGCAAGCGCACCAGGGAACACTTCCACTACTATTACTTGTTTTTCGTCCTTTATTATTGGCACTACTAATATCTCTACTGTTGACAGAGTTTATCCGTTCTCTTTCCAGCTTTGTTGTGTTACCATCTGGGTTATCCTTTCGAGGAATGTATCGGTTTTTGGAATTATCCGTATTCGTACTTCGAACACTTTTCACTGATGTTAACGAGGGCCTTTTTTTTGTGTTCAAGTAAAGTGAAACTCGGCGGGTCTGCTCTTTTTTTGGAGAGTCCATACCTGAAGATGAAGATCTACTCTCGTTTTTATCTTCCTGAACTTCCGCGAAGTTGCTCATTGTAAATGTGCAGTTTCGTGATGTTTGTCCCGTTTCGACGGAATTCGGGGATTCTGGTTCATCGAAGGAAGAGATAGAAACTTGCTTTTTAAATCCTTCCCCTTTTCCTTGAGTTGCCGGCGATGCAGACTTTTTCTCAAAAGAAGATTTTTCCTTTTTTAGATTTTTTTTTCGTCGTCGATTACATAACGAAGCAAGTTCTGTCGAGTTTGTCACATCTATTGACCTTTCTTCTTTTCTGCAGACCCTAGCACTATTATGCTCACAAACAGTGTCGTTAGGAGTTTGCGTCTGTGCGACCAATTTTTGGGTAACTGAATCATAATAAATTTGCATTCCATGTGCCGCGCAATGAACGGTTGCAGCGGTGGATGTGAATGGCATATGCCGGTGAAGATTCGGACTTACTAACAGTGGATTAGTTGTGCGTAACTGGTGATAAGTATCAACTTCGTTTGGAATTATGGGTGAAATTTGCAAAGTGTGGGGTATTGGACCTTTAAAAGAAGTTATTTGATATTTATGACATTTCTTGATATTATTATCATTGTACTGAGATGAAGGTATTTCATATTGTTGGAAATTTACATTAGGCGTTGAAAGTTGATCTGTTTCTTTCAAATGATTAGATTGTCCGGAATAGATAGAATTCTGAACTAAAGATTGGCAACTTTGATTTTTATGACAAGTTAGAGAATTTTGTATTTCAAATTCAGGACCAAAATCAACATAATCAGAAGAGTTTCTCGAATTTTTTAGAAATGGATTTGTGAGGAACCCAAATTTTTTAAAAGGCAGTTTTGGCACTTTTGGAATTTCTGAAGTAGAGGTCTCGCTTCTGATGTCATGCGGACATCTCAGGGTTACGCTGAGTTGAGATTTAAATGCTTTTGATGGATTGCTTTTTACGTGTTGTGGACCAGCATCCAAATCACTATTTAAATTTCTCATCCTCTCAAAAAATGATGAATTTCCGGTAGAGCTATTTAATTCTTCACATGATATAGATTTAACCAAAGGCTGAAGGGTAAATGGTGAGTTATTCTGATTTTGATCTATCAATAAATTCTCCGAACTAATGAATTTCCTTTTATCAGACAGAAAAACGTTACCCAAGTTTTCCGGTACTGCATGTAATATTTCATGTAAATGGTTTTTTTCGTTTATACTTTTTCTGATTTTGGATGGTAAAGGAGCAAAGAAATGATTAGGCCTGTGTTGTGTAAGTTCAAATGATGCTTCTGTTTCATGTTTCATGATTCCTTCCGTGACATGACGTCTCCTGTACAGGAGACTAGTAGGGTCGCTCAAATTTGATTTATTTATTAGATTACTTTCAATTTGAGATAGAGGACCTGTGTCTTTACCTGCAATTTGTGAATTAATAAAACTACTTGAATCAGCGTTAGCTATATGACCTGTTCTACTTGATGTTGATGCACCAGTAGTGGCTGTACCGCCATTTGTTATGATTGTGCTTGGAATGGTGTAACTCGGCATCTGACTACTGATTCCATCAGGTACCAATAAATTGCTCTGCCATCCAATTGCAGAATTTTGAAATGGCCTGTTATGGAAATTCGTTGCAAAGGCAGAGCTACTGGCATCTAAAATTGAGCTTTCCAGACTCGGAGTCGACGTGAGATCACAGACTTGCGAACAAGTAATTCCTTCAAAGCTGTCGTTTGCAGTGGAGAAAATAAACGGACATCTTTTTAATTCTTCCTCTTCTTCAACAATTGACAAATCGTCAAAGTTTACATTAAGACGGCGTAAGTTATTACTAATTTTCTCCGACGAAATCTTTAGATTCTCGGCATTTTCAAGTTGCTCCTCATCTTGATTTGAATCGCTCTCCTTAATGCTAATTTCTTTCTTGTCTTTCTTGTCATTTTCATGATAGTAATAATAATCATCATCATCTTCTGCATCATGAACATTATGATTATCATCATCATCATCATCATCATCATCATCATCATCATCCTCATCATCATCACTATCGTCATCATCATCGTCATCATGATCTTGATCATCATTTTCAATCCCATTATCTTCATAATCATCTATCTCCGTTTCTTCTTTTTTCTCGGAGTAACTTGATTGCAAAGCCTCATCTTCATCTGAAAAACTCTGAAAAAATAAATTACTGAGATAAATATGCTTCAAAACAGTAAGAATGAAAAAATTAGATAGTATAGATTATTTCACATAACGTACACTGTCAATGAAGCATAATTTCGTTAATTATTGTTAATGGACACCGTCATCTCAGTTTAATTATAATTGGGACGATAATCAGCCCCATGCATCGTCGCCTATACACTTTTCTATTTTCCAGCCCTACCTAGGTGATCGCGGAGCGCCATATGTTCGAATATTTCCCAAGCGAAAGCTTCGGATTGAAAAATTCATTCCGAATCAATCAGAAATTTGATAATGGAATCAGACCCACACTGTCATTCCATCCTCTGGATTGTAAGAGCATTACTACTACATATATACATATATATGACCTATGTATGGGGCTGGACGTATTACAAAGTTACATTTTTGGGATTGGAAATTCGAATTATCTATAACATCAATTTTTCGATAAAGTAAGTTTCTAGTCAGCCTACACCAATCAAACGTTTATTTATAATTTTATAATCGCTCTTCGAGATATTTATTGTATAGCGCGAACACTAACCACATCTTATTATACAATATACCATTATACCCATTATACAATTGAACAGACATAACAGAGAAGAGTATATACGAGGGTATTAAAAATAGTAGAAATTTCACATTTTTTGCAGAGATAGCAGTAACATAGCGTGAGGGTGCACAGAAAATAAATAAAAAACTGGAACAACATTAAAAAATAATTATTATATATAGTTTATATTGAATTAGTTGCTGCACATGTAAAGCGTGTCACATCACATATATAATACTTATAATTGAAATTAGTCCTCATAAAGAGACGACGGCTAACCTTATATTCGTCGTTTCCGTCATGACACTTTTGTTTCTTGAGGATTTCCTCAAGTTTGTCGTATTCATCTCGGAGGCACCATATTTCTCTCCTAAGCTGCTCGTTTTCTCTACGCAGTTTTTTGATATCATTTTGACCTATAAAACAGAAATAAGCAATAAGGGTGTTACGCTCTTGAAATTCTTTGTAAAAAGTATATTTTGCGATACAATTAAATAACAGGGAAACAGGAACGCGTTTCCCCAATAGAGTGGATAATAAATATTTTTTTCTCTCGCCGTACACGATGAGATTAATATTAATAATTTAATTTAATATATTGATATTAATATTTTACTATTACGATTAATATTAATATTTTACTATATTACTAATTGTAAACAAATTCTATAACCAAATTATAATTTTATTAACAAACTACATAGATTAACAAATACATAATTCAGGTATTCAATAGCCATAAAATAAAAAGCGCTGCTTTTATTGAAATCATTTTAAATTGTTTATGTTTAGATTCCTCTACACCTTAGCGACGTTTTCTTTTCTGCAAGTATACCTTATTATTATATTTCTAAACTTATTGATATAATATCAAATTAAAAATTTCTAGAATTAAATCTTTTATTTCAATAAAAATATATAGGATAAGTAATAATGCATGGCCGGCTTATTATATTTATATAAGTAATACCACCTATTTCACAAGTGGTCCGCATAGAAAACATTGAAAATTTATTTTAACCGTTTAATTAGAAATTTCTGCTAGTTTTACAATAAAAAGATCAGCATGTGCGATATAATGTATAGGGGAGACCGGGACTATTCAGGACCACGGGGCTAATGAATTTTGCGGCTGCATTGCAGTGTGTGCAGATTATAGATTGTCGTTTTTCAGCACTAAAAGTTTTTTTTTTGTTTCCTCGGAACTTTTTGATTTTTGTGATCACTATATACATATAAAAATAAGTGATCAAAATCTTACAAGGTAAATAGCTAGGTTTATCGCATGTCCGTATTTTTTGTCTTACTTACCAAATTCGGCATTCATTTTGATTCATTTACCCTCATAGAACGTACGATGACCGTCATAGTCACTGAATTCAGACATTTCAGAGTAATAAAAGTAAGACTGATGGGGTGGCACGTGAGACTTAAAAAATACGGACATATACTAATTACAAAAGAAATAAGAACGTTGGGTCAGCTGATGCTATATGAAAATAGCAATAGTATAATTATTACACTGAGAAGAATATTTAGGCTCGGATAACATAACTTTTTGTTGCTATAGAAGACACAAAAATTTTTGTTTATGCCAACCGAATTTTTTTTGAACCGCAACCAAAGTTTTGTTAATTCAACTAAAACTGAGATTTTGTTGGTTTAAATGAATTTTCTTGGTTTAACAAAAGGTTTGTTGAAAGAATCAAAGAACCAAGATTTGGTTGGCACAGTTAAACAATTTTTGTTGCTTCTATAGCAAAAAAAAGTTTTGTTGTCCGAATCAAACATAGTTTTCTCAGTGATATAGCAAATGCAGCAGCGTTGCAGCTTATTGCTGCAACGATCTATGAGGATCCAAAGAACAGAAAATATATTCCTAGTTCTCGGCCGGGATATATAAAATGGTAAAAATGTTACAGATTAAAAAAATATAACTTCATTTTCAGCTGTCACTCGATATAGCTGCACGCGGCCACAATGTCTATCCCAATAATTATTTCGATACCAGAATTATTATAGGGACACATATTGAAATCAATGACTTATTTTCAAAACACACACCCCGCACACACCATGCACATCAAAGTTAAAGAGAATCTGTTTACACCGCCGTATCATATGTAGAGAAGGGTTCAAGCCTTTGAAAGGTATAATAATATATGTATAATTCTCTAAAAAGAATGTTTGTACATTCGCAATATATTCAATAATAAAAAAAAGAATCCCGAATAGCTTCGATCTCCCCTATACTTTGAATGCACTTTTGAACGTACTTTCTCTACTTTTTTTTCTATTTCGATCTTTGTCTCGCCTATCCATCGTGCCCATGATCTTGAATTCAGTAATGGTTGGTTTCAGTGAGATTTAATGTTGATGCAAGCATACTACATATATCAAATTGTATTCACTATAAATTTTACTCTTAATTGTGCAGGTCCTCTATTTCACGTCAGTGTTTATCACGCATATAATTGTCCAAAGTATTTTGTATTATATATTTTTGCAAAAGTTATTCCAACAGTATTTTCTTATGTGTGAATCTTATTCAGACGATACTACTGACAAAATTAGCTCATGAACTCAGTCAATTTTAAATTCACATACTAGCCGTGAGCGGCAGCCGTTGCACTTTGTTACTTAATCGAAAAATATTCAGTCTTGCACGAACACGTGTTGTCATACACCCACACTTGATCCGACCTTCGAGCCATTTTAATTTCAGCAACCGCGAGCTTTATTCACCTGCAACTAATATTCTTGCGTTCGTTTTTAAAAAATATATCCTCCATATTTGAAATATTTTTCAGATTTTTATATTTATTATTCGCCTTTCTGTTTCATCGACAAACCCTATATTTTATAATACAGTTAAGACTACGAAGAGAATCGAAGAAATTATGTAAACAAAAAAGTATTTTTTAATTAATTTTTCTAATACAACAAGAATAAAAATATTTTTTATCTTTTATTTTTATTCTATTATTGTTTATTCTTCCGCGCAAAACTGCGTCCTAATCGTTTTAAGTTGTCCGACGAACTACTTGGCTCTAGTTCCACAAGTTCCACAGGCTTCCCCTTCTTTTCTAACTAACTTTGATTCTTGCGTCTTCAAGACGCCAGAAACCATCATCGCGTCTTACAACTATTTAAATCTTTTATTATGCTTCAGTTCAACAAATATGTTTCGCATTGGCACTATGTTAGTTCAATATTTTCATTGCATGTATAATATCTGTATGTACTTTAATATACATAAAATAAGGGGCCACTTATATATATATATATATATATATAAATAGCTTGTGGGGGAGGTCAGATCTATAGATCATTTTTTATTGTAAAGTTGGGGAAACTAAATTTGCTCTTATAATAATTATAACGTTTTTTAAATTGGATTTTACTATACAATAAAAATTTGTATCTTCGATACGCCCCCTTTCATGGGCCTTTTTCTGATCTTTATTATATATCTCTCCGTACACGCGCGCGTTCTTTTGTTTTGGAAGCGCGTACATAATATAATATTGATCAGAAAAATTTTGAAATTATTTTGGATTTTTTGGAAATCCGTTTAAAATTCTTTAAAATCACTTAAAATCTCTTGAAATTCATTGCAATTTTTAAAAATATTTTTAAATCCTTTAAAATTTCTTGATATCTGTGTTTTGGAATTTTGTGAAACCTCTGAAAATTCTTTTCATTTATTAAAATCAGTTGGCAGCTCTGACTTCGATTCTAAAGTACAGGCGACGAATAAATATACATATGTACATGTATGTAAATTCAACCAACCTAGGTGAAGAGAGAATGAATGCGGTTTCAGATTTCAAGATTGGAAGAATCTATTTTCAATGTAATCGCAACCGCGCTTTTTTATAATAGAATCATACCTTGCTCTACCTCGGCATTGATGTGTATGGTCCTCAACCTTAATTCCTCGTTCTCATAAATCATTCCTCTCGATGACTTACGATCTAATTTTCTGTTTGGTTTGATACTGATGTCCCTTCTTCTGGTTCTAAGCATGCTGGCCCCTCCTACGTTCACTCCCGTTCCTGCCATCATATTAATCAAAAAAGCACAATTCACATAGAATTTACTTTTTGATACACAAACATCTTTTTATATTTCGATTTTACGTTACGAAATAAATGCGTCATTGCCAAGATTATTTCACAAAGGATGTCATATTCAAATGTCTCTGTACTTCCATAGGCTAATTCTCACAGAGAATTACTATTGTTTATTTTTTATCTTTCGTTTCTATGTCATAATGCATTATATCTGAACAATGGCCTAAAATTTTAAAAACGTATGAAGAATCATCTTAGCATTTGTGGATTTGAATTCAAGTCTTCTATAAGTTCTACACACGAGAAGAAAATAAAATTCCGGTAAGGATTATTGATTTTTTAATCTATAATATATTATTTCTCGTCCAATTATTATTTTTCCTTCATCAATTCCCTTAAATTTGATTCTCCTTGACTCTTCAAAATAAGTCAGCCGGTAAATTATCTGAAAATTAAAAAATTCACTAAAGTACATTTTGTGAAAAGGGGACAAAATCCAAGAATAGATAAAATAGGTGAACAAATTCAAAATATGCGAAAAAAAGTGAATAGGTGAGGAATGTAGTGATGAGTGAAATTCAGTTTGAAATCGTCACTTGAATCTGATGTAAACACGTAATTATAGGGCTATTTTTTTTTATTATAGCTATACAGAACATTGAAAATGTACATGCGACAATTAAAAATAACGCACTTCACTATATAATCAACTTATATATATATATAT
>UCOK01000327.1:0-14868 GCA_900474325.1 Synergus umbraculus | reverse complement strand
TATATATATATATATATATATATATTTATCGATCTTTCCCAACAATCATTAATCACCGGTAAGCGAAAGGCATGCTAGATGGGTGCGGGTATTTCATTAAAGCTGAAAGGGGGATGAATATCCAAAATGAAAATCGTTTTTATCGCAAGCGAATATGATATGAAATTTATTAAGCGTGGGGAAGCATAGTCCGCTGTAATCATATACGCAACCATTAGTCTAATTTATTTTTTCTAAGTGAAACATAAAATAGTAATACATTTTATGTAAAACAAATCCATCTTCTCAATTAATAAAAAAAAACACATACAGAAAAGGCACCTGTTTTTAATTTAAAGCGAACAATACTCTGCAATAGAAAATTATTGAGAATGGTCAATATTGACGTTTATAATTCGATTTAAAACCGCTCCAAATATATGCTCAAAATTTCTTTAAAGGGTGATGGAGTTCCAACATATTTTAAAATTAAACTTTTAATGGAAAAGATTTAGCGCAATTATTGAATTGCAATAATTAAAAAGTGAACATGATTCGCGAATATCGCAATGTTCTCCGAAAATGTTGGAATTTTCCAGAAACTTGTATAATCCAAATAAGGTCTAGAAATTGGCGAATCGAGCGGAATAAACGAAAAGGGCGGATTCTTGCTTTCTTTTCTTGAATGCTTTATGTAGGGTAGTTTTTTTGTTAACATGCCATCGATATCGCACCACCTTTTCCCTACTGTCACAAACTGGGACAAAAGTTTTTCAACCTTTCATATATATATATATATATATGTGAACCAGAAAATAGGATATATTACGCGTGGACGACAGCTAGTATATCATTTTAACCCTTCATGCGTGTCCAAATCCTATCTCCTTTATTTATCACAATTCACAACAATATTCAAGTTGGACAAAATACATTAAATAAAGTTGTACTTAATATGAAAATATTTTGCACCATATATACATATGTCGAGTTTATAAATATGTATTAAAATTTAGGTCACGTGCGCAAAAAGAAAGTAAAATTACTCTGCGATAAAGTTGCCGTATCATATTCTTTGGCAGAGTTATTGATTTATTATTCCTTTTTTTAAAAAATATTTATATTTTGTACCATTAAGTCATGAGTTTTTCATTCAAATAAGAAGAATCTTTCGAGTTAAAAGTTGGTGGATTTTGAAAGCAAGCTGCTTTTTGTAATGATCTTTTACGATTTGATCCTAATATTTAGTGGACTTTTTCGATTCAGTTTTGATATTAAACATTTTTATGTTTTATATGCATTTCTTATATTCATATGACTTCTTATATTCATTTCAAATCTGTTGGAAATGTTGAAAATTAACTTAAATGAATGAACGAATTACTATAATTTATAAGTATGCAATAGTGAAAAACATTATATTTCTTTTGCGTAAGTATTCGCGAAAAAACATGGTTGTGCGAACTACATGCAGCTGTTATAGCTAGTAAGGTACTATGTAAAAAGTAATAGCACTAATGGATTTTCTCTGTACGCGCTTCATGTACATTCGTTCTTTTTAAATGCGGTTATGGCGGTCATAAATGGGCTCGAATCCAGTAATTTATTTTCATGACGCAGTTTGTAGCCAAAGAAGAAAATAGGCAAACTTTTTTAAAAACATATTTATAAAAGCCTATTAAAGTCTAATTTACAACGCAACTCCAGCGGTTTAACTTTTGACTGCAACTAATTAATTTATTTCGTACACTACAGAATACGAAAAAAAATGTCTATGATAAGGTATTTGGAATCTTTGACCATAATATAATTAATATATGCTCACAGGGTGAAGTATTTTGAAGGTTTGACCTATGTGAGCTTTTCACTAATGAGTGCATCACTGCATCAGCTTTCCCATACATATATGTAATATATATATATATAGTTGATTGCAATTATAGCTCTTAGTCTAAAAGTGGTCCATCAGTTATGCAGTATAATTGACATACTCTATCCTGTCTGCTTCTATTTTCAAAATATAACTTGAATGAATTAAAACTGACTATCCAATTCATCACCCTTTTCATATTTTCTTTCAGGCTTCAGTTTTCGACGAAATCGATTTAACGGACTTGAAGTTTGTGGAATGTAACAGTAAGAGTGCTGCCCACACTTTTCAGGTAAGCGAAAATATTAATAGATTATTTAAATTTAACACACATTTAGATTTATAAAATATTTTCTGTATATATTTCAATTTACTGTACGCTTTTATGCATGAACTTTTTTTACTTCAATCGCGTTACAAAAAAAAAAAAAAAAAGAAAGAGCTTCATGCGGTATATGTGTATCTCTATTTCTTTCATATATATGGCAACCGTGGTCCGAGCTTTTATTACCACTGAAAAAAATTTCAGGATGAAAGTACTGTTTTGTTATAAAATATAAGACTTGCGAGGCACGTCTCTGAATAATACAGCACACGCACACGGACACAAAACACACTTATTCGAAGAAGACTGTTTAAGCTATAATAAAACCACGTGGACTTTCAGTCATAAAGCGCACAATGATGAGGAAAGTGAAAAGGGGAAATAAAACCGATTATCTCGGATTTTCTTAATAATTCTTCCATTTAAGGGTAATATAAATAAAATTAAACTCATTTTTAATCTAAACTTTTGCGAGTTTAATCGTATTCAATCTATAATTCAGTCAAAACTAAATTCATGCATTTGATCAGATTATGAAAACAAGATTAATTATTTCTTTCCTGAATCGAAAATAAACATCTGATGATTTAAATAAAGAAAAAAAAGGAAGAAAAGATTCAGATTCCATCTGAAATGCGGAGCCAGATCTCAGAAGAATGTGAATAAAAGAGAATTTTTTCACTGGTATGGGTAACGTTATTCAAAGAATATTTTTTTCACCATATCACTCTTTACCGCTTTTCTCTTGAGCCATGATATACCTATCTTTGCACGCGCCACCGAGAAGCTTTTATGACGAAAGGCTACATACTATCTTTTTCTGGCTATTTTTTTAGTAGATTAAAATTTCGAGAAAATTAAAAAAGTTTAGAAAGAGTCGGTAGACATATCAATAACCATCGAGCTTCATATATAAAAAAACTAACAATAAATTAACTCAAAATACTTTAAAGTTTTTTTAAAAATACTTTTTGATTCAAGAGCATTTGCATGGATGCAGTTATACTTACGAAAAACCAGAATACCTTCGATATCGTTGAGGCATAAGCAATATAAGGGCACACACCTCATATTTATTTTTAAATCCGTTTTTTCAGGTTTTGATCTTGAAAGTTTCATGGTAGGAGATTCATTTTTATTTAAATAAACTTAATCAATTTGATTGAAAACTTATTTCTTAATAAAAATAAAGTGGAAAAATATTTTATTACAATTATTTTAAAGATATATAAATCAAATTAATTTATAATATATTTATGCAATTAAAAAGAAAATACTTTTCTTTTTCGGTATTTTGAACAATTGGGAAAATGGAAAATAAAGACCTGGAAAATAATATTTTTCACCATATAAATGATCGATTCTGTTTAAAAGTTCTCTTAAATAAAATATATTGTGATATGTAAAGAATTATTCTATTAAAAATCCTTAAATTTTCATATTATAATCTTGAAAAAACATGAATATTATAAAATTGTATTAAATACATGTTTTCAAAAATGTAAATCTAAAATTTGTGTACAATTATATCATTTCTAAATCTTTAGTGAAACAAAATGATATATTTATTAATATAAAAAATATGCTTCCTGTGAGGTTTGAACTCACGACCCCTGGTTTACGAGACCAGTGCTCTACCACTGAGCTAAGAAAGCTCTGAAAATTCGCTACGATAAAGCCAGCTTTCTCTGGAATCAGGGCCGTCAGTACAAATTTTTCCCAGGTATAAATTTTTGCAAACAAGAATGGGGAGGTTGTGACAGAAAATGTTTTTTTCTCTTTATAATACTCAATAAACTAAATACTCCATAAATTCGAAAATATAGAAATGCCTTCTAAATTCCCAGATATGGGTCGAAATAATCTACAAATCAGTTGTAATATTCTGTGGTTGCAATATACTATAAGAGTATAGACCCCTAAGTGCAAAATGTATTTAATTTTTCCATATTTTCCATATCATTCAAATCTCAAAAAATGGAAGTCACAGCTAGATTACTGTATTACTTATTGTTAGTTCTATTAGGAAAATTATTGTGGTATTCATTTTTCTGCATGGAAAAAGTGACTATTAAATAATCTTTATTACAACCAGTTATATAAACTCTTCACAAAAATAATTTGCCATGATTTAAAATATCTTTGATAGAACTCATATAGAAGGATAATAGAGTTTCATTAAAAATGTTTCGGATCTTTAATTACATGATATAATCGAATATAATTATCGATTAGATATTTAATGGAAATTTATAAGAACTAGATATATGTATAATATTTATATATATATGCCCTAATATGCCCTTTGTATTAATCATGACGTCACTTCCGTCAGTATAAAATACCCAACCCAAAATATTCATCATCTGCAGAGTGAAAATGCTCTTATACTCCTAATTGGCTAAACAAATCCATTTTTATTCTAGAAGAAGATAATGTTAAATAATTTTGTAAATTTCATTGTTTAATTAAAGAACTCTTCGTATAATGCAGTACAAACCGCTATTGTATATATGAATTGCAAAAATTGGTCTTTTCACTTATTTAATAACAATAATATAAACAATAAATTAAAATAAATAAGAATTTTCTTCAAATAAAATGAAAATATTCTACCTAGAAGAGACTGCTTTATTTGAAAGATTTGAAATGGTTTTAAATAATTTGAAATGTTGTCGCATTGCCACTGATTTTGCCACCTGGCAGCCACCTGTGTGAAATAGGAATTAATTTTTTTGTAAAGCAAAAACTCGTGTATGAATGTGTGTGATGTGCTTTGTGTATTTATTTTTTATTTTAATATCTCTTTGTGACATGCGCCTTGAAAATTAGGGCATGTGGTCTAAAAAGTTATAGAAATTGTGACGTACGAAATTCGAGTTTCGTCAAGTTCAAGTTTCGTGTCAATCTTCAGTTCCTTCGGTTTCATTTTCATTTTACATTTTGTTGTTTTTACAAATGCAAATTTTCGTGATAAGTAGGTAGCTGGAATATTAAATAATAAGTTTTACTCAGATGCTCTCGTTCAAATGCCTCCAAAACAAGAAAGAACTCGCTCCCGGTTTAAGGTACAACATATAAAATCACTATATACATAATTATAAAAATATATATATAAAACGACGATCGACATAACCTCACAAAAACATAACCTCACATGATAAACATTGAAGAATCTCATATCGGTCTTGATCAGAAACTTTTCGTGTAATTTAATCTGTGGCATAGTTTTTAAAAATATACTGCAATTATTTAGTAGAGATATTCAATTATCAACAAAAATCATCATTATTTAGCACATTTGACATGTGAAAATTGTGGAAAGAGCATTTTAAAAAAAGTAGTGATCTTGTTTTTGTTGGAGTATTGACGCACTTGCAATGAAAGAAGTTTAAAATTTGATAATTTAAGGTTTTTATATTTAATTTAAATTTCATTTTCGTGAATTTATAATTTTGCAAAACCTTATGTAAGAGGAAATTTGAGGTTGGAATATTTATTTAATTTCTATGCACCTATATATGCACGATTGCCACAATCTTTTTAAACGTTTTTTTTTAAGTTAATTTAAACATCCAATTATTGATTTACTTGTAATTATTAATTATAATACTAAGTATATTGATATCAATTATTATGAATGTGTTTATTCTTCGAATTGCTTTCATTAATAATTAATAATCTTTATTTTTCCCAGGTGATAACACCGTTTAGATCGCTAGTCCTTTGCGGTGAAAACAGACAAGACATGGAGGACTGGATAGGAGCTTTAAAAACCGCAGCTGAAACTCGACCTCAGGATGCAGGAACAGCAGAACTTCTAGGAGGAAATCATCAGTGGTACGCAACAAGTCATGCGAGACCAACATACTGTAATGTCTGTAGAGATGCTCTATATGGTAATTGCTATTTTTACTTTCGTCAAACACTTTCTTTCTAGCCCTCTTTACAAACAATCTATGTCTATTTACGTTGCAGGGGTTACTTCGCACGGTTTGAGCTGCGAGGTGTGTAAATATAAGGTACACAAGAGGTGTAGCGCGAAAGCAATAAATAACTGTAAGTGGACCACATTAGCATCGATCGGTAAGGACATTATCGAAGACAAAGATGGGGTAAGTCTTAAGTGTTTTCTTAAAGATAACGTGTATTCTTTTTTGGAGTTCACAAAACAAAGTTTCTTTTTCTGTTAGTTTGATATTGAAAATATTTCTCAATTAAAGTTTTCATTTTTTACAGAACATTTCCATGCCACATCAGTGGATGGAGGGAAACTTGCCAGTATCCTCAAAATGTTCAATATGTGACAAAACGTGTGGTTCAGTTTTAAGGTGGGTGGGATTCTTGAATTTTTTTACATAGAGACATTGTTTTATTTATGCAGACTTCAGAGTTGCTAAAAAATATGCAAAATTTAAATAAACATATATTTTAAAACGTAAAGTGTCAACCCAGTATTTGGATTTTTATTTTTATTTAAATTCCCTTTTTTAGACTGCAAGACTGGAGATGTTTATGGTGTAGAGCAACTGTTCACACAGCATGTAGACCTGCCATGTGCGATAGATGTCCCTTAGGACCTGGAAAGCTTAGTGTGGTGCCTCCTACTGCATTGCATAGTATAGGTAACGCTCATTAAAAAGAAAATGTAGTATTCCCCTCACTTCCTTTTTCCTATATCTGATTATTTACTATCTTGAATTTAAGTAGAAGGCATTTTTGTTTATGAACAAGGTAGTGACGAAGCTTGGGAAGCAGTGAGACCAATAGGATGCAGCCCACTTTTAGTCTTCGTTAACAGCAAATCTGGTGACAATCAGGGCATTAAATTCCTCAGAAGATTCAAGCAGTTGTTGAATCCTGCTCAAGTTTTCGATCTCATTCAAGGCGGTCCTGGTCCAGGGTAAATTTTATTTTTATAATACCAGTTGAAGATTTTTTTAGTCTGGGTGGCCACTGGATCTAGTAAATAAATAATAAAAATTAAATTATTAAATGTATTTATGTAACAGTTGAGATTTGAATACCGAAAATTGGTTTTCGAATATGTAAGTGGCCATTCCAAATTTTGATACTTAAGAGATGGGTAGATATTGAAAAATAATGTATAACTTCTTTCCTTTTAACAATATTCGATAAAAGGAAACCTGTAGAAATATTTCGCTTATTTATAAATTGCAAACAGGCTCAGATTATTTCGTCATTTCGACCCATTTCGGATTCTTGTATGCAGTGGAGATGGGTCAGTCGGTTGGGTTCTTTCGGAGATTGATCGGTTAGGAATGCACGTGAGTAATTGTAGGAATCCAATCACGTGTTTATGCTTCATTTCCGGCTGCGTGTTTTCTTTCTCTATTTCTCTTTCCTTTCGATTTTTCTATCATATTTTGTCGACAATTTCCGTTTTCTTTCCACAGTCTTGGATCTTTCTAATCACTTTCTCACCAGAAGATTTTTCATCAGAGGTTTTTCTTCTCATCAATAATCTAATACTCTTCTGTTTTGACATTACATAATCGATTTCCTTTGAGTGCTCGACTTATTATATTTTAGCCTTATTGATTTTTCCACAACATGGTATGTCTCTCTTTTTTTATTTTATGTCAGATGCAACCGTCGCCTGAGCTTTACATCTTTTTAGTTGCGCTAAAGTTATATAACTTTGTTTCTAGGCGGTACGTGGTGAAAGAAAGAAAGAGGTTTATTTTCTGTTATTTTCTGAGTTTTTCGTTCTTTCATCGAAAGTTAGGTTCGTTTTGGTTTTCTTCTAACTGCTTTCGATGTCTAATATTTTTGGTTTGAACGATCATTTTTTTTCACTCTTGTAATTTCTTTGGAGTTTATTTCGATTAAATTTTTATTAAAATTGTGATACAGAAACAATGCCAAGTTGGAGTGCTGCCTTTGGGGACAGGAAATGATCTGGCACGAGTTTTAGGATGGGGAGCATCTTGCGATGACGATACACACTTGCCACATGTTTTAGAAAAATATGAAAAAGCTGGGACAAAAATGTTGGATCGTTGGAGTGTCATGACTTTTGAAAGAAGTATATCTCTGCCGCGTAGGAAATCATCCATGAGCCATGATAATTCGCCTTTAAATTCTGCTGCAGTGCAAGAATACGAGGATAGTATTATTACACATATTACGAATATCCTGCAATATAACCAGGAGAGTATACTCATACCTAACGCAAAGTAAGTTTTTAAGAGGAGTTTGAAAAGAAAAAGCTTATTTGGAAGTAGGAATTATCAAACCATTTTTTTTCAGAATATTGTGTGAAACAGTGAGGGATTTTACATCCCGTGTTGTCAATGTTAGTTCGAATTCAGAGAACGAACAATTAGTAGAAAAATGTGATATTGTCCAAAAGAAGTTGAACGCATTGATAACAGTTTTGCATTATGAAGATAATAGTTATTTGGATCCTGAGGACGAGGCAGATTTGGAAAGCTTTATATCTGAAAACATTCCATCTCCCGATCTCCAAGAAAAAGGTGTTTTAGAAAAGCCAGAGAAAGACATTACGAATTTGAAACGGGTTCGCAAAAGAAGAGACTTTACGGATAATGACGTTCTATTCTCCAGGTACTTTTAATTTTAAAGCATTTTGAATCATTACAATTGGAATTTCATTATATAAATTATCAATTTTCTTTCAAACAGAGCAAACAGTTTGAAAAGGGCAATTCGAAATTTTGCGGAATTCACAGAGCTTGTTAGTGAAGAACGCAACAAAAAATGCAACGCAATGAGTTTCGGTAATAAAAAATTTTTTTTAATAGTTTAAATTCGAGTTTAATTTTTCTTTGTGTGATTATTCTGAATAATTTAACGCAATATTAATGTATTTTTTGCAGATAAAAAAGCGCACTTGGATCTTCCTCTAGTGGCGACTCTTCATTCACTTCACAGTAGTACTGATTCTTCCTTATGTTCAAGTCCAACTCCTAATTTAGCATCTCTCAGTCCAATGCCAGATTTGAGAAGAGATTCCCAAGCAGACGAAATGCTTACTTTGCCGGCTCCAGATGGATTTGCTGACAGCAGAAGAAATAGTTCTAATATGCCTCAAGTGTACGCAATATATATTAATATTTTTAATAATTTAATTTTAAAAACGTTTTACATGTTTTCAATTTCCGACTTTTTTATTTTAGAGCCTTCAGTTTTGAAGTCCCAATTGTGGAAAAAGTTTTAACAGAATTAATGCAAGTAGAGGAGAATAAATTGACAAATGGAGACCAACAGACAACAGAAGAAGTTCAAGTTGAAACTCAATCAGATATTCAAGTGACAGTAACGCCCACAACTTTAGATACGAGTTCTCCAACTGATGATACGACTATTCAAGACGCGATGATTTCTCCTGATTCAGATTCAATAGAATCTAGAAGTGTTTCTCCAGATAATATGAACAGAGTACAAAATGATGCAAAGATTGATCCTGTGAAGGGCAGTTGTAGCAACAGTATAGTCAGTTCAGATAGTATGGTTTCAGATACTCTAGACTCCAAAAGTTTTACAGTTAAAAACAGTGAAAGTGAAATCGGTAAGCATCATTATGTATTATTTTACAAAAAATTCCAGAAGTGGACAAAATCACCGAAACTAAGAGCAACTCCCCCTTTCTTTTTTTTTTTTTTTTTGAATAATTTCTCTAACGCTTTTTAGGTCATATAGACAGCGACATTCTGGATTCAACTAAACGCTCCG
This sequence comes from Synergus umbraculus, assembly GCA_900474325.1. Classification (NCBI taxonomy): domain Eukaryota; kingdom Metazoa; phylum Arthropoda; class Insecta; order Hymenoptera; family Cynipidae; genus Synergus; species Synergus umbraculus. Next base: position 4,975 of record UCOK01000327.1, on the reverse strand, counting down.
ACAGTTCGGATATCGGGCACATAGATTCTCCCGAAAATTCAGAAATGTGTGAGACTCAGTCTGAAAGTATAATCGATGATTTGAGTTCCTTGGGTCAAGATTTGATAAGTACTATGCTGGGAGAAAAGTACGATTCAGTGAGAGAGTGTCTAGAGTCTGAGAAGCCTGACAAGCCTAGGAAATATTGCAGCCTCGCACAATTTGTGGAAGGAAGTGATATCGCCAGAAGGTCGATTAAAAGACCTACTAGAAATGTAAAAGTTGAACGGGAAGCATTGCTCAAGGCAAAAAATATGGGACTTCCGTCAAATGCGAAGAAATTTAATTTTAATGAGAATGACAAAGGTCTGAAGAATACAGAAGGAGAGAAAATTTCGAATTTATTGAGACCTGTTTGTTGTTTTACGGTTTCTTCCGAGGTTTCTGCAGAGGGGAACGTGACGAAGGAACCTGTGCAGAATTTTCCACCGACTATCAGCGTTATTGTTGATCCACCGAGTCCATCAGGTTCGATTGGAAGTCCGTACGAAAACGATGGGTTTAAACTCAGTTCGCATTTAAGAAGATGCAGTGGAGAAAGTATGGAGAAGTGTAAGTATTTTTAAATTTTAGGTTTGGTTTGATTTTAATAGGTTTATATTTATTTTAATTTTTTTTTGTTTATGTAGTGAGTGTTGAACTACCAGAATATGGATGTTCGCCACAAGCAACACGACGAATAAGCAGCGGGAGTTTGTTGAAACCATCTGAAGTCGTTTCCTTGACAGCATCGGCTGCAAGATTTGGAGGATCGAACATGAGTCTTCGACATGAGAGGTCAAAGTCAGTCGATAAAACGGAAGAAGTTAAGAAACTGCCGATAATAAATCCTCTGGTGCGGTTGCCCATGTGGCCAAGTAAGCAGAATAATTTTTGTATTCATTATGTAGCCATTTAATTTTTTTTTTTTCTTAAAACACTTTCTTGGAATTTTTTTATGTGAAAGATACAAAATTAAGAAAGTCCTTCAATACTTAGAACAATAAGAATAATAATTAACTGATTTTAATTTTACAGATGTTAACGGAGGTGCTGGTTTAATAAGTCAAGCCCTTCTTGCAAATGCTGACGCGCTTTGCGCCGCAGTTTCCCCGCTAATGGACCCAGACGAAACTCTAATGTAAGATTTACTTAGAAAATTAATATTTTTTAAGTAATTAAAATTTATCTAACTTCTAAATGACAATTTTCGACAGGGAAGGATATTTCGAACGTTGCGTTATGAACAATTACTTCGGAATTGGAATAGATGCTAAAATCAGTCTTGATTTTCACCATAAAAGAGAGGAACATCCAGAAAAGTGTAGATCACGTGCAAAAAACTATATGTGGTACGGAGTCTTGGGTTCTAAACAATGGCTGCAAAAGACCTATAAAAATCTGGATCAAAGAGTTCAGTTGGAGTGCGATGGTCAGCGAATTCCTTTGCCTTCCTTGCAAGGAATTGTAGTATTGAACATTCCAAGGTAGGTTTTAAAATTTGTTGTATAATCTTCTGAAAAAATTGAATTGAAATATCAATATGCTTTAATTTGGTATTCAATTTCTTTTGTAGTTTTATGGGCGGCACGAATTTCTGGGGAGGAACAAAAGAGGGAGATTTATTCTTAGCACCTTCCTTTGATGATCGAATATTAGAAGTGGTTGCTGTATTTGGATCCGTTCAAATGGCAGCCTCCAGATTAATTAATTTGCAACATCACAGGATAGCACAATGTCACAGCGTGCAAATTAACATTCTGGGAGATGAAGGAGTTCCAATTCAGGTCGATGGAGAAGCTTGGATACAACCCCCTGGAATTATAAGGATCATTCACAAGAATAGAATGCAAATGCTCTACAGAAATCGGGTATATAATTGCACAAATAAAAATTGGCTGTTGATTTTTAATAAAAGGTAAATAAAATTTCTTAACCATATTTTAATTTACCAATTCAGGCTCTAGAAACTTCACTTCGAGCATGGGAAGAAAAGCAACAAAAAGTGTCGGCAGTTTCTCAATCTTCTTCAACATTAAGTAGTGCTTCTCAATCTCAATCAAGAACTCAGCTACATATAGACGGAAGGCAATTGCTTTTAACTGATGAAGAACAAAGCATCTTGCTTGGATTCATCGAAGTCGTGACAACTTTAGTAAAATGGGTGAAACTCCTCATCATTTCACACCCGAGTTTGGAACCAGAACTATATCAAATTGCTGCGAGAACTGCAGTCGCTCTCGAAAAAGTTCATCCTGATGGCAAAATCTTGCAAGGGGTTTGTAGAAATTAGAAAATAAAAAATATTTATATTCATTACAAATAATGTTAGATTATTAATAATATTTTTTCGTTATTAAAGCTAAATTTGAGACCAGTTGTGACGGATTTAGTATCTACTTCCAGACAATTATATGAAGAGTCTTGCGAATTGCTGAGAGACAAAGCACACAATTTGGTAAGGGTTAGACATTATAATTTTCATTACTAAATTTTCAAATGCGCTCAATTTAATTACCTGATCTCTGATTTTAAATTTACATTATTGTACAGAGATTACGAGAAGACCTAGAGAATAAATTATCTCTTTCCCTTGCTACAATGGAACAAGAGCTTCGAAAATGTATTTTCGATGAGGGAGGCACTTGTCTCGTTTACCTACAAAATTTACCACCCGACGATCAGGTAAACCAATTACATTCAAATCCAAAAAGAAAAAAAAGATTTTTATTCCCCTCACTAAGAGTTTATTTTTGTGAAATATTAAGTTCCTCGATTTTTTTTTGATTTTTTACGTTATAAATTTCTCTTTTTAACATAATTATGCCCGTTTCAGAATCGCGATTCTTCACAAAAATAAACAAACCTAAGGTGTGTTTAAAGAAATGAATATTAACTTCCTGCTTCAAACGTTTTGAACATTTTACTCTTGTGTACATAATCAAGGTTGTTACCCAATTGCATGGAAAGAATTTACAATTCCAAATATCCTGAAAAAGTATTATAAATCTATAAAACTTTTTTTGACTATTATATTATAAAATCTATTGTACATATTGTACAAAATCCCTAAGAAAGACTGTACAAAGTATCAAAAGTCCTGTACATTTTTAAAGATTTGAACTTGAATTTGACTAATTGAACTAACAAAATGGATTTTAATACACAGGCCGATAAAAAGAATCGTCATCGAGGATTATTCTGGTTAAAGTTCCGGCGTTCAGGAGGAAGTTCAGGAACACATCCAGCTAGAGATCAAGTGACTCACTGGGGAGTTCAAGAAGTTTGCTGTTGGTTGGAGAATCTTCAACTAGGCGAGTATGCTGATAATTTTGTCTCGCACGACATTCGAGGGAGAGAATTACTTTCCTTAGCGAGGAGAGATTTGAAGGAATTAGGAATTACGAAAGTTGGTCATGTAAAACGAATTCTACAGGCGATTAATGATCTTAACAGTTAATCCTGTTCCTCGTACGCACAAAATGTCGGTGAGAATTTAAGAATTAGGCGTACGTTGAAGAGTGCGTTCAAATCTAGAAGACGTTTATTACTGAAGTACCTTTCTAGGGTTGGAAATTCTAATTTTAATCAAAGCGTGATTTTCAATTCTCGTGTCCTTGCCCTTTACGATTTTAATTATTTATATCTCATTTTTAAGTCTGGACTGCGTGAAAAATTGAGCACTTGTTGAATTCGATATTTAGGAATTTTGAGCGAACTCTCTCGCTTTAAATTGTTGGCTCTTTTTGGTAGAGTAGTTGTAATCTTTATACTCAAGTAATTTTACTTTACACGAATTAACAAGTAGAGTTTCTTCGTTAATTGAAATACTCGTCATTTATTGACGTCATTTAAATTGAAGAAGTCGTAGTTGATTGCAGTGTTACGAAGTATGTATTTATTATAATGTAAGATATAAGAATTGTTACTTGCAGTTATTTTGTAGGCACGCAAAACATTCACTGTAAGTGGATAGAAACAGTATTTCCACAAAATTCAATAGTCCCGGTGCCAAATTCTAGTCTTTCTTAATCAAAAGATAAGTAATAGATGCAATAGAGTTAGTATATTACGTGACAAGGGACGAAAGACAACAATTTCACGTATACCATTTTTCATAACATCAATTGAAAATTCGACTTTCGATGCCTTCTGTTCAGTTGTTTTTTTACTTTCAACCCGCTATGAAGGCATCGAAAGTCGAATTTTCGATTTTGATGTTATGAAAAAATATTTTTCCTAAAAGTGTCAAGTATTTTGTTTTTAAGTCGAAGATATTGTTGAACAACAGTATCGTTACTTCGTACAAAATAAGGAACCAGTTTTAAGCTTCTTTTGTCACAAGGCAATGCAGAAAAATTGTAGAACTCTTAATATTCAAACTTAGAATGTTTTATAAATTTGAATGACATACAATTTGAAAACTGTTCTTATCGAATTTATTTTGTATAAATAATTATTTACAATCAAGGTTCAACCTTAAAATTTTTCTCCATGACTTGTGGTACTTTTGAAGTACAAATTCGCTACGCATACTTTTCTGTGAATGGCATAGTAATACTGACGAAGGAAAAGTTCCTTTAAAAAAAACAAAAACAAAACAAATATTATTTTTACATAAAGCTGACTATCTCCACAAAAGGAGAGATAATCCCAGAAATACATAAAAATAAAACTTCGCTTTAAATCGAGTGTACTCACAAATCTTCACATACTTCCTCTGATAAATTGTACATCTACTGACTTTTAGAAACTACTCAAACTTTTCACTTTATCTTTGTAAATATCTTGTTCTCAGTCAAACTCATGTCCTTGTCAATAAAATATCACCTCTATTTCAGAATTTCTAATTGATACGATATTTTAATGACGGGCGAGTTTGGCAGTTGTTGTAGATTTTAGCTCTTTTTTACGAGTCTCTAATATCATTATATACATATATATATCTATATATATA
>UCOK01000326.1:0-19145 GCA_900474325.1 Synergus umbraculus | reverse complement strand
AGATAATATATTATATATATTATATTATATATTATATTTTATATTATACAGGGTGAGTTTTTTTACTTGAGAAACCGAAATATCCGCTAGTATGCCGCTCGTCTCAATGAGAAGAAGGAACAGAGATGGCCGATATGTCGGGCCCCCTTAGAGAGTAGGATATTTTAGACGGGTTCTTTCAATGTAATCAGTGTAGATGCTTTTTGATTGCTTTATTTATCATACTGTAGTACATTGTTCATATAGTTACTTTTGGCGATTTTTCTTATAATGCATAAGAGAGTCGTGACAGAGTATAGTACGTAATGTAAGGTTTAGACGAAGAGCCCACGATGGATCGCCAGTCGAGGTATAGTGCAGAATGCTATCGACGAATTATCAGTTGTAGCTAAGAAAAGTACAGCTGGATGGAGGGAGATGCGCGAGATGCAATTTCTCGGTCTTCGCGCTTTCCTGTGAATATGTCGTGGCGAAGATTGTTTTTCCTTTTTCCCTAATCTATTTGTAAATTATTTTTAAAGTATATTTAAGTGACTGTCTGAGTTAGCAATGTTGTTTACTTTATGCGCATGGGCGTATATTAAAATATATTAATTTTAAGTTATGAATATTTCAGCAAACACTCATGTACAGGTTAGTGCTAAAGGAAAAGAAGTGAATGACAAAAATAATGTTCATAGAATTGCAATTGACCGATTGGTGACAAAAATACGAATTGGTGATGGAAACATTAGATTGAAATCTCCACCACAACATACCTTAACAGGTAAGATAAAATAATTAGAATAACAGAAATTTATTTTCCGTGAACCTTTCATTATCTTACACGTCTTACCATCGACATATAGAAATGGACCGCTAACCCTGTGGGGAAAATGGAAGTAGGGAAAAAAAAGTGAGAGGAAAGCCTTTCTCTTTCTAGATAAAGCTTATTGGTGGAGATCAATATCGACCATCTTGGATCAGATAATCTAGATAGATCGTGACCAATCAGCTTTACCTAGAAGAGACCAACTAACTCCAAAATTATACTTAATATTTCTATTAATTATTATCTTCACGACTCTTTAAATAGTTGCCCTTGGAAACGTGCTATTGCATTTTTTTGCAATTTTTCTCTCATTTGAACGACTTAATCCCATTTCACGGACACAGGGAGGCAATTATGTAACTTTTGCATCTTCTCTTCCACATTTTCGAAATTCACGAGGCACGTTTTTTTTTAATTGGAATATTCACACAACAAAAAAATAATAAAAACCAACTTGAATTTTAAAAAAGTCGAATTGTAGGTGAAAGAGAAAAAGTTACGTACGCAAACGTAATTTACAATGAGACGAATCACGTCAAGTGGGCACCCCAATTTCCAACCCAAGCCAATGTTATAAAATGATTATATCAATCGAATCTTCACACTAAAAGTAACTCATAAAAGGAGGACTTTCGACAATAGAACTTGTTTAAATATTTGTTTTCGTGCAACAAACATTTATGAGTTTTTTTTCGATAATAATTCATTGCGCTCAAACTATTGAATATTTTTAAACGAAATTTTGTACATATACTATTGAAAGACAGCTCTTTCAGATAAAAAATATTGCGATGCTCAATAAACAATTTTTCCTTATTTTTAATAACATTTTTATAAACAATTGGCATAATTATTAACTTCTCAATGCTCTAATCGTCTAAATCTTTGATGGTACATGTAAAAACTATTCAAGACTGATAATCCGAAGAAAAATTTCACTGCCCGCCATTAATTTTGCTCAAAAAAAGTATATATGTGAAGTGCGGTGCAGCGCGCGGCTCGGGTCCATGACGCACAGTGGGTTAAAAAAATGTTCGGGAACCTTCATATTTTTTATGATTCTAGTCTAGACTGAGCGAAATTTTTCACGAAATGGCGCACTTTTAAAAAAAAAATATTTATTGAAACTTTTCTTTAAATAATTGTTTATAAAAAAAGGAAGCAATATAAAAGTAAATCCTACTTAATTCTGTGGAGAAAGCAATGTTGAACATATTTTAAAAATTTCAGATCAATCGGTGAAGATTGTGGCAGAATTGAAAATTGAGACAGTTAAACATTCTGTTCGCTTGCTCTCATTTGTTTACATTTACAGCTCTTGATGAGCAAGAGAGACATACAACCAATGATCTGCCGGGCCTGTGTTTTACCGTTTTATGTTTTTTAAGTTTGAGCTTATTATAAATTCCTACAGTATATTGTTTTTAATGCAAATGATGAATCAATATTTAGAAGCTGTTTGTAGTTTAAAATAAAATCAATTAAGAAATTCGTGCATTTAAACGTTCACAACTTTGTCACAGTTTTGTGAATATTTTCAAGAAGGTTATTTACAAAATAACCTTTTATAAGATGTGAACGTTTAAATGAACGAATTTTTTAATTGACTGTATTTTAAACTACAAACAGCTTTTAAATATTGATTCATCATTTGCATTAAAAATAATATACTGTAGGAATTTATAATAAGCTCAAACTTAAAAAACATACAACGGTAAAACATACAACATTATAATTGTAAGAGGATAAAAGAAAGAATAAAAATATTGTCAGTGGATATATAAAGATGCCTCAGTTTCCATAAATGCTATTTATTTAAAACCTTTGCATATATCTTATATTAAAAAAAAAATAATAAAGTTTTAAATTAAAGGCTATATGCAAAATTTACGTAATCCTTTTCATTACCTGAAAATTTCATTATTTTATAAGAAATGGTTTATGAACTGGAAGATTTTTAAAAATGTTCAATTCATTCTATTTTTAATTGTTGTAATTATAAATATAAATAAATTATAAAAGTAAATATATATATTTATTTACATTTATAATATATATTAATATTCTGCATCTGAAAAATCATAAAATCAAAATTGTCGCATAAACTAAGAATCGTGCAAGAGATAGATCATGGTTCGAGATAACGAAGACTACCTGCAGAGTTTTCCGAAGTTTTTGGAGCAAAATCTCCACCCTCGATAATCTTCGAGTTTTCGAATTCGAAAGAGGAGAAATGAGAATGGAGGAGAACTTGGATGCGCGTGCATAGTAAGTCGGTCTTCTACTCTTAGTCACACGGACATAGAGGTTCAGTTTTGCGCGTCGATCGGCGTTTCAAATATGCGATCACTGGAGCAGTTAGTCTGCACTCAGTGGAACTCATCTGGCCACTCTGCTAGCTGGTTACCACCATAGCAGAGCGACCGGAACGTAACCTGGACGTCTTCTTCAGGAGGATCCACTAGGTGTGTGACTGGCAGGTATTCCTACAGCCGTACACTCAGATAAAGGATACTTCAGCTCTCACCGACCTATCCTGGGTCAACCTGAGGATGACTTCCAGAACCTGGGGAACTGAACATCCATTCTGTCCATCCTAAGTGCCAACCTGAGAGACCCACTCTACGTTTGACCAGCGGGCACCCCCATGGTCAACCGTAGAGGTAAAGGATGTTTTGATTTTATAGTCAACCCACCTGGGGTATTCACCGCACCGTACCGCATACCGTTTATTGGAGAGAGAAGGACTCAGGAGATAGTATCTGTCTCGACCGTTGGTGATACGTGACTTACGTAAACGTCACTAGATACCGCGTACGTTCTTTCACAATACTCGCTCGCTCTCTCTCTCTCACGTTTACACCGTACAGAAAATTTACACTATTGTATTTACATTCAGATTCATTTAAATTTGGTTATTTCCATACATTCATTTAGTTTCTAACTTAGATATGTCATTTATAGGAAAATATATCATCATTATTATTTTTGTTAACATAAACTGATAGTTAATTTATTGCTTGCCCCTTAAAACTGATCCTGGCTCAACTGAAGCGTCCAGTAGGGCAGAAATACAAAATCATACCGTTACATGACTCCCAGATAGAGGAACGTCAAAAAACGTACGGTCACAAATCATTAATTACACAGGCACACAAAAAAAAAAAAGTGGTAAAATCCAAAAACCGGACTTATATATTCGTATGTATTTTGACGCGCTGAATCCGAATCTGAAGTCCGTTTTGCTCCATCACGTCAAATTTAAGGGCATTTGAAGGTCAAATCGGCAAAAAAATCGATTGTCAGAAGGTGCCTATCATTTCTATGGTTTTAGCGGACGCTGGATCCGATTCTGGAATCCGTTTGATTCCATCATGTTTTCATCAAGATCAATTCAAGGTCAAATTTTCAAAATGTGAAAAAAGTGAATTTTTGACTGCAAATTCTGAAAGAACGGGAAATTTTACGTCCAGATATGGTATTCATTTTTATTTTTATGATGATCCTAAAGGTCTTTTGTAGGTCAATTTAAGTTAATAACTTGATAGTTCGAATGACGATTGCAAAAATACGAAAATGTGTCTTCGTGGATCTTGACTACAGTTTTCATACGTTTTGAAGGTCGCTGAGTCTAAAGTCGATGTCCATTAGACCGCAGCACGTCAGGGCCAAGGAGATTTGAAGGTCTAGTTAGGGTCAATCAAGTCGTTTGAAAGGCGATAACTAGTATTTCTATGATTTTGAGGGTCGTTTTATCTGGATACGGTCTCAGAATTACCCCAAACCTGTCACCCCGATCACAAATGATATGTGCATAGTTTGTGAAACTTACGTTCAGGCACATATATCGAATCAGCCGTGCATTACCTTTATATAGATGAAGGTACTCCAAGATGCAAACCGCGTTTCGTGTTATTACAAAAATTCACACTTTTCTTCTTTTTATAATCTTTGGTGGGATTATTCCGAGGGATGGATAGGGAAGTTAGCGTGAGGGGAGAAATGAGCGTCAAATGCAGGGCAGTTTAAATATAGAACATCAGCATTTATTCAAAAACTTACATGGGAGCACGCAAGTGCGATCAAAAGCAACCAGCGTTAGGTGCTTCTTCCAGAAATGGTCAACGCAAGCGATGCGACGGCCACGTCGTCCAAGACGCGAGCAAGAGCACCGATAATCCAATTAACAAGTAGAAAATTCAATAGTCTATCCTATGGTGCACTAACACGCAGAGAACACAGCCGCGTGGTTGCACGGATTAGTTTCCGAGCAAGGTACGAGTTGGTTGCAACTTGGAATAGCGCGAGACAAGAGAAAAGCTCAAGAGAGCACACGAACAGTCGACACGACAGGGCGACGAACAGAAGTGAGGCCGGAGCCAGTAAACAGCTGCTCCGCGTCGGCTCCCATCGCCCAACTCCACCGAACATCGGCCCACCGACCGGCATACCGTAACAGCCATGTTACACTCCTTGTGGGAGTTCGGGTCCATACCCGGAACCGCGTCAGAACGCTTCAGCTCCGACTCTAACTCAGAGACCGTGTCCGGGTCCACGCTGATCGGCAGGACTCCATCCTCACCATCAGAATTTCGACTCCTCTTCGTACCACGCTCCACGTGAATCCTTAACACCTCCTTTCGGAATCCCTGTAATTCCAAAAAAAAAAAACACCTGTCCGAAAGTCTTTTCACTTTAAAGTTTTGTTCTACCAGAGCCGGATAAAGTCATTAATAATATGAAGTCACAGTGCTCACCCAAATCACCGCGTGTACTCTATTAACCTATTCGTTTATTAACTTGATGTCGTTTACATTCCAAGTTCCTATACTTTTACCCTTAATATTTTTCAACTCATAAATAGTTGACGAAATTTTCTTTTTAATGTAGAATGAATCCTCAAATTTATCATATAACTTTCCTGCTTTTTAATCTGCTTTGCTTGACAATTTATTTACGCGCTTCAGGACTTTATCTCGTATTTTAAACTCTAGCAGCCTTCTTCTTAAATTATAATATCTCGCTTGCCTATCATTCATCCTATCCAGGTTTCTTTGAACGTCCTCTTTAACTATTTGCAATTTTCTAAGTCGATCCGTCCACTTGTCGACTTCCTGGAATACAATATCATCCGATTGATTCGGTTGTAACTCCCTACTAGTTTTGGGATATCGATATCGAAATATAAAAAATATCGATATTTAGCGTCCGATATATCGATATTTTATATCCATATTTACAAAACGATATATCAAAGTCAATATCGATATTTTCCATATTATCCATATTTTTTTTATTTATTTAAAAATTGTTTATTTCTCCCAAAATGCAACCAAAGAAGCATTTTCATTTTCTCATTCAATGCAAATATGTATTCCATTGGATTTCTCACAAACTTTAATTCTATATCTTTAATTCTGCAAAAATCTACCGAAAGATGCACTTTCATTGGATGAAAAAATTTAATAGAAAATCTGCATCCAATAAGAATACGTATTCCCTTGGCTCTGCCGTAGCTGGAACTCCTCTTGGAATTTTAAACAGATTAGCAGAAAAAAGAAATTGAGTTTGTTTCTCTTCTAATAGTTCTGATTGTTGAATATTGAATAAAGTGACATCCCATTACGTTTTGCGTTGCGTCATAATAATTAGAGAAAAAGAGACAAAAGCAGAATTAAAAACAAAATTAATTATTAAAAATACTACAATATTATAAATTGTAATAGTATTAAAGTAATACTATTTTATGAATACATTTTGATATTTCAATAAAAAAATTCGAAAAATAATGTGTTTCCTGTAAGCTCTGGGTTGGTGAGAGGAATAGATTTTTGTGTAGAAATAACACACTGAACTTTTATTTTACTGTTCTCTCTCAAAGCTTACAGAAGACTCACTCTCTTTTCTTACTTCCTAACTCTCCTTATCTCTACGGATGGCGCTTCGAGCAGCCCCGCGAAATTTCAAAATCATAAAGTAATTAAATGGCTACATTCCAAATAATATAATCAATTATTTATTTAAAAATAAAAAAATATCGATAATATCGATATTTTTTATTCGATATATCGATCATATCGATACTTAGTTTCCGATATATCGATATTTAAAATATCGATATATTTTTTTCGATATCCCATCACTACTCCCTACCGAAATTCAAAAATGCGGGCGTAAATCCCGTCGCCGCATTTTTACTTGTATTCATCGCGAATTTTAAATCCACCAAATGCTCATCCCACGATGCATGATCATCCTCGATGTAGGTTTTGATGATTTGCTTGATTGTTCTGTTATACCTTTCCGTAGGATTCGCTTGCGGATAATATTTTGGCGTTGTCGCATGTTTAATGCCGAACTTTTCTACCAATTGCCTCAATGTCTTATTGACCAACTCTGTTCCGTTGTCCGTCAACAAGATTCTTGGCGTTCCCCAATGCGAAATTATCCGCCTATGACATTCGGTTTCAATGGTATTACCATTCTCTTTCTTTAAAGGAATTATTTCCACCCATTTGGTAAAATTATCTACAAACACCAAAATATACTGATTTCTTCGCTTCTTTGTTAAAGGGAGTGGATCCATGATGTCCGCTCACACCAACGTCCATGGTTCTTCGACCAAACGTTTTTCCATGAATGCTACCTTAGCATGATTATTTGCCTTTACTCTTTGGCAAACTTTACATTACTTTACGTATTTTAACGTATCTGAATAGCTACCCGGCCAAAAATAATTTTCTGCGATTTGCGCGTAGGTTTTTTTGGGACCCTAAATATCCTGCTTGAGAACTATCGGGGTTCCCTTCTAACACGCGTTGCTGCAGTCTTCTTGGAATTACCAATTTCCAAGGACTCGAATCTGGAAGTAACTTAGACTTAAAAGGGTCTGGTATAAAAAAATTTAACTTTGCATCTCGCACCCTCCAGTTCTGGTGCTCCTCAGGTTTCTTAATCACCTGTCTGACCTTCGTTTTGTACCAATCGCCCGTTTCATCTTTCAAGTCTATCGTTGTTTTCTCGATGCTAGCTGCTAACGCGAAAGTTATTGGCTTTGCGGCTTCGTTTTTTCTCGATAGTGCATCCGGCACGTGGTTAGAACTACCCTTCCTATAGACTATTTCATAATTATACTCCAACAGCTCTAAAGTCCAACGAGCTAACCGGCCTGTCGGATTTTTTAGGTTATGAAGCCATTTCAAAGCCTGGTGATCAGTCATGACCTTGAAACTATAACCTTCTAGGTACGGTCTAAATTTTTTTATCGACCATACCACGGCTAAACATTCTAATTCTGATGCTGAGTATCTGGTCTCCGCGGAATTCAACCCTCTACTCGCATAAGCCACTACATAATTTTCTCCATCCACGTTCTGCGTCAGCACTGCTCCAGCCCTGTTGTGCTGGCATCTGTTTCCAACTGAAACGGGTACTTAAAGTCTGGACACCGTAATATTGGTGCTGAGGTTAAAAATTCTTTAACCTTTTCCAAGGCCTTCTGTTGGTCTGATCCCCACTCCCATTTCCTATCTTTCCTTAGTAGTCTATTAAATGGTTCCACTACTTCTGCAAAATGTGGGATAAATTTCCTATACCAACTCGTCATTCCTATCAACCTCTATGGTGAATTTTTTTATTTATGGTTATTATTTTGTCCATAAGCCTCTGGAATGTGGCTGGTGCATTGGTCAGTCCAAATGGAATTCTCTTAAATTGGAACATGCACTTACCCGGAACTGAAAATGCAGTTAACGGCTTGGAATTGTCCTCTAATGGGATTTGCAGATACGCCAATTTCAAATCTATTTTTGAAATATATTTTGCGCTCTTAGTGTATCCAAGATCTCATCCATAATCGGTATTGGATAAAGATCTTTTTTGGTCACACTATTTATTTTCCTAAAATCTAGGCAAAATCTATATTTCCCGTTAGGCCTTTTTATCATCACTATCGGATGCGACCAATCCGAACAAGATGGCTCAATTATTCCTTGCTCTTGCATTTTGTCAATTTCCTCGAAAATAATTTCTCTTATTTTCGGGCTCTTTGCTTAATGGGCGCGTGCCCTTGCACATCTATTCCATGTTTAGTTAAAAGAGTTGCCCTATGATACTTCCCTAATTCAGGTTTTAACTCTTCTTTCAAAATCGTTGCCAATTTCTGTTGTTGGTTTCCATTTAGCTCGCTTATCCCTACGGCTATTTCTTGACTTTTCTTTCTAAGTCCAATTCTTTTAACCTTCCCCTTTTCCGGGTTTTCTTAAATTAAAGCTCTATTTTTAAATTCTTGCCAATCCTTTCTGGCATTCCCTTCAATTAGGTTTTTTAATCTTCTTATTTCCTTCTTTCTTAGATTTTTACTAAGTGTTGATTCCATCAACCTTGGAATTTCCTGACTCAAGTTTACTTCTTCTTCGCCGTCGTCCACTGCCAAACTCTGGTACCTATTTTTACATGGTATTCCTCGTACGTCCGATGTGAATCTTCTGGGTTTTGATTTCGAACTTTGGGCTCTTTCCGAAATCATTGACAAATTAGGTTTCTTTACCATATTTCTTCTCGCTTCTGGTCCTATCTCATTCCTGTGACTGCTCTACTGCTCCTCAGATTTAATTTATTTCCGAATCTGGGTTCGTTTGCTTTTATCCCCTCTCCTACTTTCTCCGTATGTTTGGTTTGGCATTGCTTAACATTGCTCCTGTCGACTACTGCTTTTTGCTCACTATCACTCTGGATAGGTTTTGGTAGGTTAGTCTGTTGATACTCCACCTTGAATTCAACTCTGGGGTTGCTTGGTAACCACCAAACTTCGTTGTCGTAGTCTAAGGTAATTCTTAGGGCCTTAAGCATATCCGTTCTCAAAATTCCGACGGTTTTCAAATCCGGAACTAATCTAACTAAGATTCTCGTTCCCAATCCTCCAATCAATATTAGGATTGAAACATTTCCTGTTATTTTTATTGTCTCCCCATTGGCTATTACCAGTTTGTTCGACACAGGCTCCGATATTTTAATTCCTGAATCCTCAATTTTCCTCATCATTTTCTTTCCTACATAGGAGTGTGTCGCTCCTGTATCTACTAATAATTTATATAATTCGTTTTCGTAACGAATTATTATGTGTGCCCTAGTCTCCTTTTGCAGGTTTTTGTCCGAATTTAATTTTTCGGGCGGTCTGGCTTCGGCATTATTATTCCTCGAGGCCCGCCCCTCTAATTTACGAAGTCTGGTTTCTGTCCCAGCAGTCCTTTTGGAAATGACCTTCCTTATTACAAAAAAAAAATCTTATATTGTTTCCTGTCTCTCTGTAATTTTTATAACTTCTTTCCATCCTATTTCGGTTTGACTGCATGAATTCCTTCCTTGGTTCACTTTTAATATTTTGATTCCTAGGTGATTCCATCATCGGAGCATTATCTTCTATGCTTGCCTCTTTTTTTCGCCTTGCGTCCGTATTTGGTGGTTCACTTGCTTTTATTTCTTCCACCTTAATCCCTCTATTTTCGATTTCCCTGTTTTGACCACTTTGTCTCGGGGTTTGAGCGTACCGTTCTTCTGGGTTCTGTATATTCTGTTGTCTAAAGTTGACATTGTTGAAACATCTTGAATTCGCGTTTTGCCTTGATGTTTCTTGCATTGAATTCTGTTCCGTCGGTTTCTGCTCCGTTACGCTAATAATCTGACCTCTTATTTTACCCTTAACAACTTCTGACTCCCACTCTTTTCCAAGATCGACTAGTTCTTCAAGCGTTCAGAAATCGTTCCTCCTAAAACAGAGTGTTTGTATTCAATACGCAAGTTCCCGTAGGCTTTAAGCAACTCCCATTGTAGGCTTTTCCGCGGATATAATCTAATAAATAATTTTATAATTTCCGTCAGGTACGACACGATGTCCTGACCCTGCTTATGGTTGCAGAATTTTATCTTCAGGTTAAGTTCCTCTAAAAATTTCTCGTCTATGTACGTATTTCTGAAATCGATTATGAAATCAGATAACGTACGCCATGACCTTTTGTTTACTAGAAACCAATCCTTAGCTTCATCCTTCAACAACGCATCTATATTTTCCAGCATGTCCTTGCCCTCGATTCTATAACCTGCTTTAAATCTCATCACATCTTCCAAAAATTGGGCGAAGCTATCGATTTTATTATTAGCAAATTTGCATGGCCATCCTGACATGATTTGGAATGGCGTTTGGATCATTCCAAACGGAAAATATGACGCTGGGATAGACTCTCTGGGCTGTGGTTGCTCTTCGTCCAACCACACCTCTCTTTCCGCAGAAGGTACCTTTAACCTATGCATTGGTCTCTCCCTTGGACTTGCCCTTCGGGGCCTCTCTGGCTGGAACATAGGTCTGCGTATCCAAAATTCGCTGTCATCTTTGTCCATTTTTCTTCTCAAATTTATATCCGTTCGCTGATTTTTTATTCTCAATCGTGACAAGTCCTTATCGACTTCGCTTTCGCCACTAAATTCAATTTGGACGCTTCGCCCTTCATTTTTATCTCGACCGTTAAATTCATTTTCGCTTATTCTAATAGGAATAATAAGTTCTTCCTTCCTCAAAGATTCCTCCCTATTCAATGATTCTATGTGTCTATTGATCAACTCTTTAATTTTTAACAATTCTTCCCTTTGTTCGGAAGTTTGTTTTTCTTTATTATTAACGATTGTGTGCATCATTTGCACGTATCGAGAATTTACTCCGCGAAACGAATCTAAATCTGTTGTTCTGTCAAGAGCTTGTCCGTCAGGCTCTCGATTACTCTGTCCAGGAATGCTTGTCGAAACTTCCGGCAATTCCATATTAATTCTTCTGAGGGTGATTGATAGAATCTTGGGTATCGCACCCGTTCTTGTTCCTCTCGTTTGGTTTGGTAAGCCTGTGTGATCCCATTCCAGTGTTAGTCTCGCCAAATCCTTAGAATCAGTTGTTCCTGGATTCGAGATATTTTCTAATACTCTATCTACATTTCAACCTGGTCTACTACCTAAATCGGTTTCCCTTCGCGATAAGAATCCTCTACCGCAGCCTAAAGATCGGGGGGACCTATGCATCAAATTCCCTGTGTTAACTGGGGTTGCTTCTCCTTCAACAGTCCCCTCTATCTCGTCCGAGCTGACACCTGTCATTCTCTCTTTTCGGTTCGAGACAGATTCCGCCATTTTGTGCGAGGTTCCCCTTCCCGACCTGAGTTCCATTACTCTCCGTATGGTTGACTCAGACTGCTCGAACAATTTTGTTCGATAACTTGGTGCAATTTAATTTGACACACTGTATTCAAAATTTTATAAATTTTATCCTTGTAATATTTGAGATCTCCAGAATCTAAAAATAAGCTTATTTTCGCCGAGCGATCAATTTTTGCGAGATACCGCGTGGACTCAGGGTAACCCCCCCGCTTACACTCGGTTAATCTGACCAAAGGTCAGTCTGCTTCTCGAAAATTCGAACCTGTACTTTCATGCTATGCTATGTTTTTCGTTCTTCTATTTTATTTTTTAATTCTATCTTTCAGAATTTTCGCTTCCAAAAATTAACCAAAAAATTTCCCTTCCTAATTTTAGGGTTTTTACTCCGCAATTTATAACTTTATCCGCCTTCACAGGTTTCTCTTTTAGCGTTTTTCTCGCTAATATTCCTAAACTTTTCGGTTCTATGCTCTCAAGTACCGCACTTTCACTTACTGAAAATACGAAGACATTCGCGAAAGAGAGAAAAAACGAATAATCAAAAATTTCATAAGCAGAACAGGTTATGCATATAATTCATCAATTTCGTAACCTAAAAACATAAGAAATACATCTGAGAAATAATCAGTGCTTTTTTGGAGCACGCAGGACTTTTGTGAGACACCTCACACAATTTTTCTTCGATCTGGCAGAACGAAGTTAAAACAGTTTTCTCCCTCTGCACTTGCTCTTTTCCCTCACGGCTTTGGATGGGGAAAAATCGTGGATTTTTATTGTTGGGCGCCACGTATAATCTTTGGTGGGATTATTCCGAGGGATGGATAGGGAAGTTACCGTGACGGGAGAAATGGGCGTCAAATGCAGAGCAGTTTACATATAGAACATCAGCATTTATTCAAAAACTTACATGGGAGCACGCAAGTGCGATCAAAAACAACCAGCGTTAGGTGCTTCTTCCAGAAATGGTCAACGCAAGCGATGCGACGGCCACGTCGTCCACGACGCGGGCGAGAGCACCGATAATCCAATTAACAAGCACAAAGTTCAATAGTCTATTCTATGGTGCACTAACACGCGGAGAACACAGCCGCGTGGTTGCACGGATTAGTTTGTGAGCAAGGTACGAGTTGGTTGCAATTTAGAATGGCGCAAGACAAGAGAATTAGTAACTATCAAGTTACTAGCTTAAATTGACCTTGAAATGACCTTTAGGATCATCATAAAAATAAAAATGAATACCATATCTGGACGTAAAATTTCCCGCTCTTTCAGAACTTGCAGTCAAAAATTCACTTTTTTCACATATTGAAAATTTGACCTTGAATTGACCTTGATGCAGACATGATGGAATCAAACAGATTCCAGAATCGGATCCAGCATCCGTTAAAACCATAGAAATTCTAGTCACCTTCTGTCAATTGATTTTTTTGCCGATTTGGCCTTCAAATGCCCTTAAATTTGACGTGATGGAGAAAAACGGACTCCGGATTCGGATTCAGCGCGTCAAAATACATACGAATATATAAGTCCGGTTTTTGGATTTCACCACTTTTTTTTTTGTTTTTGTGCCTGTGTAATTAATGATCTGTGACGGTACGTTTTTGACGTCCCTCTATCTGGGAGTCATGTAACGGTATTATTTTGTATTTCTGCCCTACCGTCTAAATCGGGTAAGTGACATTTGTCTGTAATTTTTGGCCGATTCATTAGAAAAAACTTCATTTATGTCATCATATATACCTGATATGGTGAATTGTTTATAAAATAACAAATTGTTTATTTTCTTTCATGAATTCAGTTAAAAATCGGTTTCTTTCCAATAAATGATTCATATTTAGTGCGAATAAATTGACGAATCACTGTCAATCACCATGAATCCACTTTCACCCACTTATTTGTTTATATCAAATTCAATAAATTTTTAAACAATTTCGAAGCTATTGAAAAACTTTCCTAGATAGTTGATTCATTGTTTCTAGGTATTTGGGATTGAATACAAGTATTTCTCGAAATTCGGTACTCAAAAAACTAAATTTTTTTAAAAATTTAAAAATCGCTTTAGAAATAGCTTCTGAATATCAATTTGTCCGCGAAAATTTGTTTAACCCACTGTGCGTCATGGACCCGAGCCACGCGCTGCACCGCACTTCACAATTATACTTTTTTTGAGCAAAATTAATGGCGGGCAGTGAAATTTTTCTTCGGATTATCAGTCTTGAATAGTTTTTACATGTACCATCAAAGATTTAGACGATTAGAGCATTGAGAAGTTAATAATTATGCCAATTGTTTATAAAAATGTTATTAAAAATAAGGAAAAATTGTTTATTGAGCATCGCAATATTTTTTATCTGAAAGAGCTGTCTTTCAATAGTATATGTACAAAATTTCGTTTAAAAATATTCAATAGTTTGAGCGCAATGAATTATTATCGAAAAAAAACTCATAAATGTTTGTTGCACGAAAACAAATATTTAAACAAGTTCTATTGTCGAAAGTCCTCCTTTTATGAGTTACTTTTATTGTGAAGATTCGATTGATATAATCATTTTATAACATTGGCTTGGGTTGGAAATTGGGGTGCCCACTTGACGTGATTCGTCTCTTACCTATCAAAGAGTTCAAACGTTATTAAAGATACTGATAAGTAATATTATTTTTTCTAGTGATCTAATTCAAATTAAGATCCCTCAACACGTATTAAAACGTCTGAGGTTAATAAAGCCGAGCCGTGCCTTGTTATTCCGTTTTTTACAGACCAACCGCAACATTACGTAGCTACGACTTTGTTAAATTATATTAAACGAACAATCCCTTTTAGGAAATCAATAGATAAATTGTTTATTACGTTTAAAACACCATTTAGAGCTGCAATAACTCAATCCTTAGTCCGTTGGTTGAAGATTGCGTTGGACAAAAGTGGTATAGATACTTCTATTTTCAAAGCTCATAGCACAAGACAGGCATCATCGTGAGCTGCTAATCATCAAGGGCTCAATATAGACGTTATACGCCGGATGGCAGGCTGGTCAAATAAGTCGTCAGTGTTTGCCATATTTTATAATAAACCCTCGAATAATAACACCGAATATGTGTAGCTACATAGAATATAGAATATAAATAATTGTTTTTAAAGAAATCGCAATATTCTGCTTTAACCATCTATGTTATGATCTAGGGGAAAGACGACGAATTATAATTAACCAAATTAACGAACTTACTTGTAAATTAAGTTCAGTGGAGATTATGTGAGTAGTCTAGTTCGAAAAGATCATTCCCTCCCTTTCCCTTATTTTTATTTTATGGAAAAAAACCCTAAAAATTACGATTTGATGCTTTAAAATAAATGATATAGTGTGATGCTCCAACGCATGGGCTACATATTATTTTTATCATAGATGCGTTCTTCCTAAAAATTCGCCCTCTACTCTATTCAGATAAGAATTCACATTCTTATGCATCCGGGGGACACCCGATGGATGCATGTAGGGCCAGGTAAATCATTCTTTGTTTGACTGTTACGGCTTCAACTTGTTTCTTATTTAAAATAAAGTTTATTGTCTTAATAAAAGTACCAACAAAGTGACTTTCATTTAGACTGTCGAGATAATTCGACTGCGTAGTCGTAATACCTACACTTGTATGACTGAGTTCAAATTTGGCAACATTGAGATTGCCATGTTGCCAGATTGTGATAGTCAACGATCAGAAGCGCAAGTTTCATGATTAATTTTTTTTTCATGTATAGGCAAGAACCAAATGATTAATATTCTTTTTGCAGTACAATTTTGAAACACTTGTTTTTCGTTTAAAAAATTATCAATAACATTTTAATGGTGGTTACTAAAATATCACTTAGTAAAGAGCTCAAAAACGCCATCTGTCATAAGAAACAATGTTAAATATGACAAAATGAAAAACGTTAATAACTTATTTACAAAGTACCCAAGACTTCTCAGATTTTAATTGAGTACTTTTGGTGATCATATTTAGATATCGTGGAAGTTTGATTGAAATGGTAATGAAAATTCTTGTCGCAATGGTACTTCCGTAAAACTGTGTTCAGAATGTACAGATAGATATGACTATATATTACGAACTATTCGAACGAGACGACTCATATAATTCCGATTGAAATTCACTTACAAGTAAGTTCGTTTAATCGATTAAATATCGATTAGATCTTAAACAAAATAGGTATTTAGAATATATGTATTTTCAGGTTCCGTTTCAGTATTCTTCTGGGAAATTATTATTTATCAGCAAATAAGATTAGATCTTATCCAAAAATATGTAGTTGGAATATTTTGAGATTATATTCACTTTTAAAAATGTTTGCAAAATTAATATACTTTTAATATACATTTTGTAAAGTCATTTGCATATACCGTAAATTAAATTTAATATATTACCATATGTTTTAGAATTAATATAAAATCATATTAAAATGAATAGAAAGTATATTAATTTTAATATGGGTGTATATTAATTCTAAAACATAATGGTATATTAAATTTAATTTACTTTACTCACAGTGTATTAAATTTTGATCAGTTTTTTTAACAGTGTTTGAATATATTGTTGGGGAAATAATTTCTAACAGCAAATATGATTACATGTTATCCAAAAATAGGTATTTGGAATATTTTGAAGTTATGTTTGATTATATTCCTGCGAAAATGATTTTTGTCAACAAATATGATTCCATCTTATCCAAAAAGAGAAATATGGAATATTTTGAGGATATGTTTGGTTCTATTTTAATTTTTATTTAATGAACTAAGTTGCAAA
Source organism: Synergus umbraculus (assembly GCA_900474325.1). Taxonomy (NCBI): domain Eukaryota; kingdom Metazoa; phylum Arthropoda; class Insecta; order Hymenoptera; family Cynipidae; genus Synergus; species Synergus umbraculus. The sequence goes on along the minus strand of UCOK01000326.1, from coordinate 2,344 downwards.
GATCAAGCTTGTCATCTCTGTGCAATAATGATCCTACATATACAATTAAATCTTCATACATAATATGTTGAACTACTTTCATACTTCTGTTCAATTTTATGTTGTTGTTCATATTTCTATTTCTTGTTTATTATCTGATTTTTCAGCTGAAGCAGCAGCAACATTCTTCAACTCTAATCCACGACTAGTCTTAGATATAGCCAGCCCGATCATAGAAGATACGGCAGCGACAGTCAGCAGAGCATTAGTGGCCAGAGCACTTGGAGCACTTACTAAGGATGAAATCTTGCCCTAGATTCTGAAAGAAAGTTTTCATTAATATTTATTAAATAATTTAATATTATTTCTTATTGGCACATTAAAATTATAACTTTATTAATTAAAATAAAACTTTGTTTCATTCAAATCAGTCGACTATAAGTACAAAAAATATTAAAAATACCATTTTTGAGCGAAACTTCAGAGGATTATTATTGCACCCCTTAAAGGAAAAAAATCAGAGGCAGACATCTGAAGTACATTCCATTTTAGAATCAATCACTATTGAAGATTAAACTCAATATAATTCTAATTTTGACTATTAATAAAATTACAAATTTCATTAATTTGTCACAAATTTGTAATTGTTTAAACAATATTGTAAGGTTTCCCTATTTTTAATTCTTTATAGGGAAAATGGTCCCATAACGCACCGCCCAAATGGTAAAGGCCAAATAGGTTTCAATAATCAATTTTTTTCTAAGTTCAGGTGAATCCACACAGCGACTCTAACTCTAGTTCCGCGCGTAAAATTTTTCCGAGCGTAAAATTGGTGTCGCGTCCCCACCACCTTACTCAAGTCGTGTCGCGTTCCAAGTCGCACCCATTTACCGCATTCTCAATCAATTAAAAATGTTCCAAAAACGTCTTTGGAACATTGTATGTTTTTAGAACGATGTTTGGCCTGACTTATTGCTATCGATAATAGTAATTTTTCTAACACAGAGTTTCTCAGTGTAGGGACAATTTCCGACGGTGGTGTAACTCTATGTCTATAAATGATTCATACTTAGTATATTTGTTCCAACAGGGCTGTTAAAATGCACACACAAATCCATTTTAAAATTCACGTAGTAATATAAAGCTGGAATTTCCACGTAGATTATAAAACGTGGATTTACAAATGTGATTTCCCTTGTTTAAAATAATTATAAATTATAAATTTAGGTTCGACACGAATGTTTCTATGAACAAAAATATTTGTGCTAATTTGTCACCAATGCAGAGCTGATAAAATCTCCTTGACACTCTTTATGCACTCATTTTTTCCATTTAGGGTTAACTGTATACGTCATTCTCGCTTAGTTATTCTTAGTTAATTAATCTTAATTATTTAATCTTAATTCTTAGTTAATTATTTGATGAAAATGAAAGGCAACGAAAATGGCAGGCAGTGTAAATGTTATAATAAGTCAAAGGTTCTCTGCGAAATTTCACCCTGCTCACCCTGTAAATTAAGTATTCACATATTCAAATCTCAATAATTCAAATTTAAAAAATACTATGAAATCTACATCTATTTAAGAATATTTAATGGGATTTTACATAGATTCTTGAATAATGTTATAAGGAATTTAAAAGGGCTTTACTACATTTATCTACTTTTGCTTCCTCATAGAGGAAGCTTTGTAGTGGTGACAAAATCCAGTTTCCTAAAAAAGATTTTTTTGAACCTATTTCAAAGGCAATATATCTAATATGATGGTCTGAAAAAATGTCCGGATGCATGTGTGTATGTTTGTGTGTGTGTGTGAATGTGTGTCACGATCCAGCAATTTCTTGAAAACGCAGAGAGATAAATTGATGAAGTTTTGCATAGTTATTTCACTATATACCTAGTTGAATTTCTTACAAGGGCTTCAGAAAATATTTAATTTTAAAAGTTTTATGTACTTTTATAATTTTCGTAAAATTCATTTTTCCACTATAACTTCTCAAATATTGAAAATTTAAAGCTGGTGTACAGAAAATGAAGATTCCTTTCATCGAGACGAATCGATTGATCTATATGATTAATGCATTTCATTAAAAAATAATGAAGTTATGTTTATTTATAATTTTGAAAGTTAATTTTTCGCTTTATGTTTTCAAAAAATCAAAATTTTCAGTTGACGTATAAGGAAAATGAATACTCTTTATGTCGAGACGAATCGATTGACCTGTATGATGAATGCATTTAATTGAGAAATAAGAAAGTTATGGTTAATTGTATTTTTAAAAAAGTAATTTTTCGACTATAATTTCTGAAATAATTAAAATTTAAAGTTGGTGTAAGGTAAATGAAGATTCCCCTTATGTCCAGACG
>UCOK01000320.1:0-13381 GCA_900474325.1 Synergus umbraculus | reverse complement strand
GCTTTGTAGTGGTGACAAAATCCAGTTTCCTAAAAAAGATTTTTTTGAACCTATTTCAAAGGCAATATATCTAATATGATGATCTGAAAAAATGTCCGGATGCATGTGTGTATGTTTGTGTGTGTGTGTGTGTGTGTGAATGTGTGTCACGATCCAGCAATTTCTTGAAAACGCGTAGAGATAAATTGATGAAGTTTTGCATAGTTATTTCACTATATACCTAGTTGAATTTCTTACAAGGGCTTCAGAAAATATTTAATTTTAAAAGTTTTATGTACTTTTATAATTTTCGTAAAATTCATTTTTCCACTATAACTTCTCAAATATTGAAAATTTAAAACTGGTGTAAGGGAAATGAAGATTCCTTTCATCGAGACAAATCGATTGACCTATATGATTAATGCATTTCATTAAAAAATAAGGAAGTTATGTTTATTTATAATTTTGAAAGTTAATTTTTCACTGTATGTTTTCAAATAATCAAAATTTTGAGTTGACGTAAGAAAAATGAATATTCTTTATGTCGAGACGAATCGATTGACCTGTAGGATGAATGCATTTAATTAAGAAATAAGAAAGTTATGCTTTATTGTGATTTTCGAAAATGAATTTTTTGAATATAACTTCTCAAGTAATCAAAATTTAATGCTGATGTAAAGAATACTTAATGCTTCCTCTATGAGAAAGCAAATCATATTTGCTTACAGGAAGCAAAGTGCTCATTGCATGAGCACAAAAGTTAATACAACTTCACAGCTAGTTTTATTTACAGTCTGTGTGGTGTCTATAAAAAAACATTCAAGTTGTGTGTTTCAAACTTACCACCTCTTTTTCCCGGCATTTCTTCATGTTGCTAAATCGACTTCCCCATATTTTTTCTGATGCGTTTCAGAGGACAGGGCCGTAATGAAAATGGGGGGGGGGGCACCCGAATAAAGTTACAAGTTCCGATTATCCAACGCCCGATTCGGCGGAAACAGCATTATGAAAGTTTGACAGATAAGAGATAGACGGTTGAACACAATGCGCAACGGTGTCGTACCCAAAACTGCGTAGCGGCCATTTCATGTACTAAAAATTATGGTAAAGTAGAGAGACACGCTCTGTGGGTAAAGTAGAAAATCATGAGAGTGACAAAGATAGGCAGATTTGTTTGTCTGTTTCACTCTCAACCGTCTATCTCTTACCTGTCAAACTTTCATAATGCTTTTTTCGCCGAACTCTAGCGTAAATTACAGTTTTTTTGTGCCAATGAATCGGGAATTTCGTGTTGGAATCTGAAATAATATGAAATTCAAACTTTCTTTATTTCATTGATTTTTCGCTCATTGTTGGTGTTGTGCCTAAAATAATTCATAAATACGAGTGCGTCTGACACTTAGTGTCTCTATCTCGGGACTTTTCTGCTATGTCTACATTTGCTCCGTTTCTGAAAATTAATATTTTATCTTGAAATATTCATTTTCTCGTCTCAGCTGGAACGAAATATTATTTTTATGGGACTCTAGTTAACACATGACCATACATATATGGTAACTTGTCTTCACATATCCCATAAATCCTTTTTCAAAATTATATACGCTGACGACAGGGTCGGCCTTAGAATCGTTTTGAAAAATTTCTATTTTCACGGATTTCCAAGTCCGTTTATCCAACGTCCTTAGTTTACTGAAAATACAACATATTTTGTCCCCGAGAAGTTCTTCGACTTCAAGTGTAAAAGATGCTGGAAATTTTAAGGGCATGTGTTACTTACCATATGAGCAAGTTTTTAAAAAAAAATTAGTCAACATCCGTCAAGAACGTGAACACGAACGGATGTTGACTCAAATTTTTTTGAAAATGTAAAAATTGTAAAAAAAAAACCGGGTTTAAAAACTTGCTCATATGGTAAGTAAAACATGCCCTTAATGGATTTGGTGTATGAGCTTATGTACTTCGTGAGATTTTATATGAGCTTGGCCCAAAATAGGAAAAACTTGGTCCAAAATTGGAGATGTAGGCAGGACCAAACCAAAAATGAAACGTCTAACCCTGCTACAGCCTAACTTTAGACTTTTTTTTTAGACATTCATTATTTTTAAAATACATTTAAAATATATTTGCAAATTTTAAGAAAATTTAACTTTTTTTATGATTATATTAACTGTTCATTATATAAAACTGTCCAGGATAATTATTAATTTTAAGTCTTATTCCTGTATCAGATTATTATTATATCATGTTTCGGTTGCCATCCCAATTTTTGGAGTTTGTAAGCACATCAGGCTTACGGAAACAGGAAGTAGCGATTGTCGAAAAGCATTATCATTACACAATCAACGAATAATCAGGATTACGGAAAAGGGATTACGACTTTCGCGACCTTTTATACCATCATCTTTCTATAATAGGATTGGTGATAAAAATGTATTAATGATAATAAAACTAAACCATAATATATTTGATTTACTTTTTTATATTTATGTAATTAAATATTCTAATGTCAAAAATGGAAGATAAATGAACCCTGTAAACGCACAAAGCAATTACTGCATCGTCAATTTTTACTTTTTCTTCAAAAGTTTGAAGATCTTCAACTGCGTATATTGTTTTTGCTTCCTCATAGAGGAAGCTTTGTCATCATTAAATTTTCCAATATTTTTAAAATGGTTTAATTAAACTTTCTTCCTTTGATAAATGTCTAATACAACATTCTAATCAATTGTCCGGATGTATACGTGTGTGTGTATGGATGTGTGGATTTTTTTTGTCGCCCTATTAACATAACGACAGTTGTGGATAAATTGATGAAATTTGTTGGGTATATTGGCACCACCAATATCTCAAAACGTGCCAAAGGATTTTTCAAAATATTGAATTTCAAAATTTTTATGCACATTTAGAATTAAAAGAAAAAAATGATTTTTCGACTATAAACTTCTCAAATAATAAAAATTCAAAGCTTATGTAAAGGAATGAAAGATTCCTTGCGTCGAGACGAATCGATTGACCTTTATGATTAGTGATTTTAATTGAATAGTAATGAAAGTATGATTATTCGTAATTTTGAATACTTTTTATTTTTCATAAATTAATTTAAATAAAGACAGATTGATCCTACAGGTCAATCGATTCATCTCGACGGAAGGAATCTAATCTATGAATGATGAGGTCGAAAGATTCTTTGTTTCAAGAAAAAATAATTATACAAATATATTTTTAAATAGTTAGGAAAATCGTTAATGAGAACAAAAAAATAAGAATAAAAAAATATAAATATAGTTAAATGGAAGACCCGAGATCGAATCCACAGCCAGTTTAAAAAGTTCTTTTATATCACACTCTTTAAACATTTGATTTCATGAAAAATGTTGGTCACTGCAGAAAGCAGCATGCTATCTGACAAGCATGAAAATGGCTGGAAATGTATACTTCCACTTGTGACGTCACAGCAACTATTCCGCTGGAGGCGATGTGCGCTACTGCGCTTCGGCCCGATTTTTACATTATCTCCTATGAGAAAATGATGAAAATAATTAAAAATAAAATTATTTAATAGTTGAAAATCATTTTTTCTTGACTTAAAAATAATAATTACTTATAGTAAAAAGCAACCACAAACAAAATCATAAAAGTATAAGAGGAAAATGAAAAACAATATACCGCTTTCCATATAGACATTATAATTTCAAACATATTGATATTAATCAGTGAAAAAATAATAGTTGTACAAATACTTACATTAAAAAACAATTTTTAAAATAATTTATTGTTCAGTTCAGTTATATAAATAGGTATATAATAACAATTTGAGAGGATTGTAAATAAAATTTATCAAAGTTTAGAAATATTCTAAACATGTTTTACGTATTTAATTATTGTTCATAATAAATTTAATTTAATTTAAAAATATAATGTGTCGCTAAAATATAAATAAATTATAAAATATAATTATAATTATAATTATAAATTATAAATTATAATTAATTTTTATATAATAAATTATCCACAAAACGCTCGCTACGCCCCTGCCTTTCCCCCATGTATAAGGATTTTGTGAACTGAGTAAGGTGTATAGAACCATGAACACAAGCTCACATAAAGTTTTGCTGCACTAAAAGCATACTCGTTAAAGAAGAGAGGAGGAATTTCTCTGCTACTAGCTAACATTTGCAATATGTTTCTAAACATTTTAATTCACTCCAATTATTTCTGCCGTTTTATCAACATCCGAGAAGAACCTGCGAGTCGTATTACCACAATTAGAGTTTCCAGAACCTTGACTTGGTTGATCAATTATTAATCCCGTCTTTCTTCGGAATTCGTTGCAAATTCTTTTCTTATGGGGTTAGTACCAAAGAAAATTTTTGAAAAAGCGATTTTCTAAAAAGTGCAAATTCTTATAATAAATATATGTGGAATTGTTGGGTTAATCGTTATTTTGGTCATAAATATCGAGAACAGGTCGAAAAAGGCAAAACAACGTAAACATCTTGATCGCGCCGAACGTGCATTTGGTGCGCGTTTGAGTCAAATGACCTTGAAAATTGAACTCAAGGACAAAATTGATGGTACAGTTAAATGGCCCTCTCAATCCTGGTCAACTTTCATGTAAACCATTTTTTCGTAAATAAAGTATTGTAGAAGATACTTATAGATTAAAATAGATCACCCTGTATTTTAGAACAAAAACCTTAAACGCGTTTTTCTTTAAACAACGTTTTTCGACCTGGCGTGCATGATTCAGAAAAAACTATTGGACCGATCGGGCTGAAATTTGAATACGTTATTCCACACATATCTCTTCATCGCATGAACCAGAATCATAATTATTGATTAATATTTAATCCTTTTTGCTTCCTCATAAACGAAGCTTTATAGTGGTGACAAAATCCAGTTTCCTAAAAAAGGTTTTTATGAACATATTTCAAGGGCAATATATCTAACATGATGATCTAAAAAAATGTCCGGATGTGTGTGTGTGTGTGAAAACGCGTAGAGATAAATTGATGAAATTTTGCATAGTTATTGCACTATATACCTACCTAGTTGAATTTCTTACAAGGGTTTAACAAAATATTTAATTTTACAAGTTTTATATACTTTTATAATTTTCGTAAAATTCATTTTTCCAATATAACTTCTCAAATATTGAAAATTTAAAGCTGATGTAAGGAAAATGAAGATTCCTTTCATCGAGACGAATCGATTGACCTATATGTTTAATGCATTTCATTAAAAAATATGGAAATTATGTTTATTTATAATTTTGAAAGTTAATTTTTCGCTCAATGTTTTCAAATAATCAAAATTTTGAGTTGACATAAGGAAAATGAATATTCTTTATGTCGAGACGAATCAAGTGACCTGTATGATGAATGCATTTAATTGAAAAATAAGAAAGTTATGGTTAATTGTATTTTTAAAAAAGTAATTTTTCGACTATAATTTCTAAAATAATTAAAATTTAAAGCTGATGTAAAGAAAATGAAGATTCTTTGTGTGTAGACGAATCGATTCACCTAAAAGATTAATGCATTTTATAAAAAAATAAGAAAGTTATGCTTTATTGTGATTTTCGAAAATGAATTTTTTGAATATAACTTCTCAAGTAGTCAAAATTTAATGCTGATGTAAAGAATACTTAATACTTCCTCTATGAGGAAGCAAATCATATTTGCTTACAGGAAGCAAAGTGCTCATTGAATGAGTACAAAAGTTGATACAACTTGACAGCTAGTTTAAAACAATTTACGGTTAAAAAAAGGTGAAAAATTTTCAAGTCGGACATTTTGTATTTTTTTTCAGATTTCAATTATTTTGGTTCATGCGATAACGACATATGTGTAGAATAACATATCCAAATTTCAGCCAGAACGGTCCAATAGTTTTCTCTGAATCATAGTTTATTAAAATCGGACGTTATTCTTATTATTTAAATAATAATAATAATATATACGTTATTTATTTAAATCATAGCCAGTTTTTAAAATGAGTAACTTCCGGCAGCCATACCAGCCAGATTTATTATAAAATAAAAAAAATTTTTAATAGTGTTTTATATCTATAATCATGTGTGAAAAATTAGGATCTGTAATATAAATTTTAATTTGATAAAAAAGTTCTTAAAAAAAAGGTGAAAACTTTGGTATTAACCCCTTATCTTCTTGCATCGTTTCTTATCCTCTTTCTTGGATATGCTTCATTTGCAGACTTTTAACCGATAAGCAATATGGAGTATACACTCCATGAATCTTATCCAGGCATGTAAAGTAGAAAGACCAAACTCAAAGTTGGAGTTGATTTCTCTCTTCTGCTTTACACGATCCAAATCATTCATTTGAGGTGGTGTCGCTTTGCAAATATTTCTGAATATTTTTTTATTTCTGACTTCGTCAATTCCTTTGTTTCCTTTATATATTTAATCATGATAGGAATACATCGTTTTGGCGCGAAACTATGAGGATTCATCCAAACTGTTTCTTCCGTGTTCTTGACCTTCAACAATATTCGCACCATTGATGCTGTAAATAAAGAGTCATCGATAAAATTATTGTTATTAAAATTCTGATTGTATTTTGTGTGAGTTGAAAGTCCATCAATACCATATTTAATTTCAAAGTCCTTTAATCTATTCTCTGAAACCGGAAGACATAAATTGGGATCTTTGAAAAGACGTTGAATTGTGTGATCAATAAGAGACTGAATCTCAATCGTGGCTCCTTCTTCCGATATTTGAATATTTGAAGGATGACAATCTTTTTTAATTTCTATTAATTTCGGATAGATAGGATAAATATCAGCCTTTCTAGTTCTAGCCTGTAAATGAATTGCTTCGTACTGATACTTTGATAGTCTTACCTGTTGCATTAAAGCTAAAGCTTCTTCTGAAGAGTATGGCATATTTGGTTCACATTCAGAATAATCTGAAATGTTTAAATTTTCCGTTTCGTCAGACTTCACAAGAGCGAGTTCATATTCGAATTTTTCCTTCCTCCTTTTGATTTTACCACAGAAAATGAAAATTTGCATGCACAAACTTTGCATGTTGTCAGTACTCTTATTGGTAATAATATAACAAAGGACCTTCTTACGTATCTTAAAAGTATCCATAATCAAAACTAATTAACAATAACGACAAAATAATAAAAAAAAACAATTAGTTATATAAACAAAAATTATTATTTCTCTTCTGAGAGCACCTGCGAGACATCCACCTAGCGGTGGATTACATTACCACCCATTAGATTAGATGAAATTAGATTAGATTAGATTAGATTAAATTAGATTCAATTAGATTAGATTGGATTACCAAGATTGTTACAGACGAATTGTTATAAAAATTTTGAATAAGAATTACGCAAGTTAATATCACGTGCTCCACATTCAATTTTGCAATCACTGTTAGCTTATTGCCGAATAATTTCAGTGGAAAACCATCCTTTTTACAAGTGAAAATGATCAATTTTAGTATTTTATTGTTTATAACCCCTTATTACTTAATTTCGTTGGTTAGTTATCGCAACTAATATTATATATTATAATAATCGAAGAAAATCCCTTTTTTTCCACAATGAAACGTCCGATTGGGGTAATTGTTTAATTAAATTGTTATTAACATTTTATATTGTTTATTTATAAAGCTTTAAGTATATAAATAGCTCTAAAGAGGATTGTAAATCACTTTCGGTTACACAAATTAATTTAAATTTGAGAAAATCTCAAATATAAAGAATTTGTTTATAAAAATGTTTATGAAAATGATAATTATTATCTAATGCTAACTTTTTGTTACAAAATATGACTCTTATGAAATATATTTGCCATTAGCGTCAAGAAAAAAAATGTTTCCATGAAAAAAAAACACTCGTAGGAATTTGTTTATAATAATTAAGTTAAATATTTTTTGATTTAATTCTGTTCTATGAATGCAGGGGCAATAATTCTAGCTGATAGTGAGTTTAAATCTATATTTTTTCTTGAGATAAAAATTCCGAAAGTTGAAATGGCCAATTTTGTCACTATATTTGTTTATACATATATTGTTGCTCTGTGGAAAAAATTAAAAAATCGAAATCCACAATTTTCTTCAAAATTGTACGCTGAGCATTTAAACAAAAATTCAAATCGGTTAAGAGATACGACCTGTAGACGATTATGAAGGGTACTTTCCAATTTTTAACCACTGTGCGACTTGACGGTCGGAGCTGACGCGAGACTACATAATCGAACATATCTCGAAAAGTATTTCGCCCACCACTCTGAAATTTTTATCAGAACTGCTGTAGCCTGTGATGTAAATTTGTACCAAATTAAATCAATTTCGCGAAAACCTATTCTGAGATAATGACATTTGTTTAAAACAATTGCAAACTTTTCATATAAATAAACAAATTATTTTATTGTATTAAAAGTTACTCAAAAGGAACAAGCAATTATCATCTTTTTCAGTAGATACCGTTTTCTTCTACAGAATAGTTTAAAATCAATAAATATTAAAAAAAAAGTACTTTTTTCGATTTCGTGACTTTAAGAATTCATATCTCAACAATTTCGCATATCATATCAAAATAAAAAAATACGTGTCAGTTTATTTTGTTTGCAGAATAGAAAAAAAAATATTTCAGACGAATCTATTCTTTAGGGGTAAATATCTCGTTTAATTTTTTGCAATGACTTACTTTACTGTGATGAGATTTTCATAATTACTGATATTTTTAATTGTACCTTTAATCCTGATATAAAAGCTCCTTAGGTATTAGGTGCACAACTTTGCTTCCGCAGATTTTTTCGAAAATTCGAAGCTTTATTCTGAAAAAGTGATTACCTGTTTATGATTCAAAGTACTGTCCGTCACTAGCCACTACTTTGTGCCATCTTTCGGGCAATTGTCGGATACCATCTCGAAAAAACGATGCATCTTTTGAGGCGATCCACAAATCGATCCATTCTGTGATTTCTTCATAAGAATGGAAATGCTGCTCAGCTAGGCCATGTGCCATCGATCGGAACAAATGGTAGTCGGAAGGAGCAATGTCTGGAGAGTACGGCGGGTGGGGCAAGACTTCCCATTTTAGGGTTTCCAAGTATGTCTTGACGGGTTTTGCGACATGTGGCCGAGCATTGTCATGTTGCAGGATAACTTTATCGTGTCTCTCTTGATACTGTGGCCGTTTCTCCTTTAATGCTCGACTCAAATGCATCAATTGCGTTCGATACCGATCCCCTGTATTAGTTTCACTCGGTTTCAACAGCTCATAATACACCACACCGAGCTGGTCCCACCAAATTCAGAGCATAACCTTGGCACTGTGAATATTCGGTCTGGGCGTAGATGTGGAGGCATGTCCGGGCATTCCCCATGATTTTCTGCGTTTGGGATTATCGTGGTGGACCCATTTTTCGTCGCCGGTTACAATGCGATGTGAAAAACCCTTCCGATTCTGTCTTTGAAGCAGCTGTTCACAAGCAAAGAAACGTCGTTCAACGTCTCTTGGCTTCAATTCATAAGGAACCCAATTTCTTTGCTTCTGAATCATTCCCATGGCTTTGAGGCGTTTCGAAATTGCTTGTTGAGTGACTCCCAATGATTCTGCAAATTCTTCTTGCGTTTGGCATGAGTCTTCAGCAAGTAATGCCTCCAGTTCGGAATCTTCGACAATTTTTTCTCTTCCGCCACCATGCCGGTCCTCGACATCAAAATCACCGCTTTTAAAGCGTTGAAACCACTTACGACACGTTCTTCCACTAAGAGCAGCGTCACCGTAAGCACTTGAGAGCATTCGATGAGCCTCAGCCGCAGTTTTCCTCAAATGAAAGCAGAAAATCAACACTTCCCGCAAATGACGAGAATTTGGCTCAAAAACTGACATCTTCGATCGAGAATACACTTCTGATGCAAACACAAATTTACTAATGTGGTGATGTGGTTATGTTGATAGATGTCCAAGCTTACTGTATGAAATTTTTGACCTGCCTATTTCAACCGGCACTTACCGCTGTAGTCATCTATCGAAAAACGGCAGAAGCAAAGTTGTACACCTAATACAAATATTACATTAATATTATAAATATATTATAAATATTGAAAAACACAAATTTGCAATTAAATGATTTCAAGCAGACAAACTTAGAATTATTCACTTGAAAGGAAAATCTTTTACTAATTTGTAAATTTTAATAAGATTAGTGATTAAAGTAAAAAATATGCGTCTAATCAATAAAATGACTTAAAGCAAATTCATAGGTCTTTTCGTATAGAAAATTTTGATATATTTTGCGCCAATTGCAAATTCATAAAATTTATTTTGCCTATTATATTTTAAAACATACACTTATTTATTATAACATACAAAATTATTATAATCTTATTACTTTCAACAACAATTTTGCTGTTTGAAAATTAATATAAGTATGGTTACGGCTTTTCTCCAATTTCAAACCTTTTTTTTTCTGGGTTATATATTTCGGTAGAACACCGTTTCAGGCGATACAGTCTTCTTCAGATTACGACTGCTCCACGCAGGCCTTCGATAATTTCAGAAAAGGGGTATCGTCGTCGTTAGGGCTTTTCTTGAATTTTTCTGTGACGTATTCAGTTGTCTATGATTTAAAACTGGCGATACGGTTAGGATACGGTCTTTTAGTGGATCACAACTCGCCAATCTTTGGATTTACGGTTTCTCTTTGCTGATTACGCAATAAAAAAATTTTTTGTTATTTACAATTTTAAAAAACTATTTGCATATTCGGATAGATCTTTTTTTTACGATTCCATCGATATAAAAAACCCATTTTTCGATTTTTGGCGCTTAAAGGTATTCTTGCAGATCACGGCAGGATTGATCTATATGATTACACTTGACTTCCCCTATAGTTACGAAATCGAAACCAGAGTCGTTCCCAATAGTCACAAAATTGCTTTCCTCAAATTTCACATCAATTGCGCATGCGTCACATCAAATGTGAATAACCTCCAATCAAATGCCGAACGCAACGCATGTGCAGTAGTTATCAAGTGATAATTGTAAGATATTCTCGTGACTATTGGGAACGAAATGTCGTTCCTATTGGGAACATGTGACTATTGGGGAAGTCCAGTTAATGCATTTCATTAAAAAATAAGGATGTTATGGTTAATTGTATTTTCAAAAATTAACTTTTTAACTATAACTTTTTAAATAATCAAAATTTTGATCTCGCTTAAGGAAAAGAAATATTCTTTGTGTCGAGATGAATCGATTGACCTATATCATTAATGCATTTCACTCAGAAATAAGAAATTTATGAAAAATTAATTTTTCAACTATAATTTCTCAAATAATAAAAATTTTAAGTTGTTTTAAGGGAAATGAAGATTCCTTATGTCCAGAGAAACCGATTGTCCTATAAGATTAATGCATTTCATTAAAAAATAAGACGCTTGTACCTATATGTTTTATTTAAATTTAATTATTTATATATTTCTTACGTATAATTTAAATTTTATATATTTTTTTAATTTAATGAAATTAAATTACAGCTTTGAGCGCAAAACACAACTAATTTACTTAAGGTTCTATCGACCTTAAGGAGCACATTCTCATCAGGGCTCTCGCGCCTCGCGCTCGACTCTGTTTAACAATATTTTTCATGATTAAACCGAAAACCACTCATCCTATTGAAAAATGGCCAAAGGAGAACGTATAGATCTTTTTAAGTCGAATAACTATGTTCCTTATCATTTTCTCTGCATCTCGCGTTATTTGGCTTAAAATTTGAATTTTCGATTTTTTACGGAAATTAAAAATTTTTCAAAATGCTCCACCTTTTTGAATTTTTATTCAAAATGGCTGGAAATTTGATAAAAACTGAGGGGGGGTCAAATTTTACACAAATCTCATACCTTCTCCGATGAGAATGTAAAAAACGCTAAATTTAGCTTGTTTTGCAAAAATACGTAAATTTTGTAGTTTTTGCGACCTTTATCTAGTTATTTCGTATAGAGCGGAACCGAGTAGCAAAACGATTTTCACATATATAGTGTACAAATACATGAGCTACTTAATATATCGACCATTCCATACAAAATTTACAATAAAAAATTTATTTCGCGCAAAATATTTTTTAAAACGAAAACTACTCATCCTATTAAAAAATGACCAAAAGAGAACCTGTAGATCTTTTTAAGACCAATAATTATGTTTCTTATCATTTTCTCTGCATCTTGTGTTATTTGGCTCAAAATTTGAATTCTCGATTTTTTTGGGAAATTCAAAAAGTTGTTATGCCAATCCTATAGGGCGTTCTAAAAGAAACATTTTCATCTTTAGACTTTTTTTCATATCGTGCGTTGTTTAGCTTCTAATTTAGGTTTTCTTTCATTTTTTTGGATTTTCAAAATGTTATAAGTCTGTCAATGATTTTTTATCCAAAAAAGTCATTAAGAAAAATTGTTCGAATTTTTCAATACTACGAACATCCGTCGTTATTATTTTTAAATTTAAAAAAAGTGGTTTCAAAAATGTTCAAAATGCTTCAACTTTTTGAATTTTTATCCAAAATTCTACATAGATTCTTGAATAATGTTATAAGGAATTTAAAAGGGCTTTACTAAATTTATCTACTTTTTAGAAATATTAAGTGATTTTACGATATTTCTTTTATGAAATTTAAAAAGAGTTAAAAATTAGTGAAAATTTAAGGGTTTCCATGAAATATTAACAAATCTGAATCGTGCATCGCGCGTCCCCACGTACACTTGGGAGGGATAGAAAATCTCTAAAATCTCTTTCCTTTTCTATACTTTTACTTCCAACAGGGATGTTAAAATTCACACACAAATCCATTTTAAATATGATTCTATAACGTGGATTTACAAGTGTGATTTCCCTTGTTTAAAATAATTATAAATTATAAATTTAGGTTAGACACGAATGTATCCAAGTCGTGTCGCGTCCCCACCACCTACCATCATATTTGCCGCCCGAATCCTCAATTTTAGGCGCGTATTTCTACATTCCGTGTCTCGTCCCCACCACCTTACCCAAGTCGTGTCGCGTCCCCACCAACTCTACCACATTACTCTCATCTTGTCTATGCATTAAGCACTGCATTTGCAAAAGCAGCATTTTCTTTGCCTTTCATTTTCATCAAATGATTAACTAAGAATTAAGATTAAATAACTAAGATTAACTAAGCGAGAATGACATATACAGTTAACTCTAAATGGAAAAAACGAGTGCATTGGTGACAAATTAGCACAAATGTTTTTGTTCATATAAACATGCTGCTTTTGCAAATGCATATTCAAAAAAAAAAAAAATATATATATATATATATATAAGAAACAGTGTGCTTAATGCACGGACAAGATGAGAGTAATGTGGTCGAGTTGGTGGGGACGCGACACGACATGGGC
>UCOK01000318.1:0-21631 GCA_900474325.1 Synergus umbraculus | reverse complement strand
TGACCATACAGCGCCAATTCATAATAGAGCGGTCGCTAAAAAATAAATATAGTATATATAAAGAACTGAGATCGAGATCATCGACGATCTAGTTCGCATAGTTCACCTAAAGGAGCGCTCTTCTCACCTAGGTCGTTCGCGAACTACCCAAGTAACCCAAGTAGAGTTCTTAAATTCTCGAGAACTTAAATTCAGGTTATATGACCGAGAATATGACAGAATTTATGAGAATTTAAAAGAATTTAAGAGAATTTAAGAATTTATGATTTGTAGAAAAATTGTTATTGTTTACATTATTTACATAGTTAAATTTTAGTCATTTATTAACTAAGGCATATTTAGGAATGTAACATATGCAAAACAACAGCTTACTAGTTAACTAAAGCCACAAAATTCATCTTATAATAAACGTTACTTTATAGGTTATGTTACTGACTAACATAACCTATACTCTGCACACATTTATGACAGTTTCTTCATTTACTACTTGTGTAAAGCTGATTAAGAAGTAATCGAAGTACAAAAAACAGTTTATTACACTTTATCGGTTAATTAATCAATAATTATCTCCCTTGTCATAAAAATCTCTAAAATCATAAGTTCTTATAAATTCTTAGAGAATTTAAGTCTCGGTTATATTCTCATTCTCGTTACCGTTCTCGAAGTAATATAACCGACTAAGAACTCTATACCCAAGACTAGTGACAAATGTTAAGGCATACATGAATCATACTGTACATATATAGCTAGATCAGCATTGATGGTAATTTTACGACAAAATTGTTAAAAAGAACAAAATCATGTGAAAATTTTTGAAATTTACTATTTTTTTGTGCCCTTTCAGCGTAAAATTACCACGATTCTCACATGTGAGTTGAATAAACCAATAAACGCAATAAACCCAATAAAGGATAAATTTGTGGTTAGGATATCACATATTCTTCATCAGGTACTTTTCTTAATGTATTATAATAAATAATTCGTTTAAATTTTAAGATAAATTTTTCTTATATGTACCTGCGCGACATAACTTTTTTTTTTATTTGTTTACTCCTAATTTTCTTTTAATTATATAAATTAAGGCTGTTGGCAGTCAAGTTTTTTTGAATATGAGGAAGGGTGCTTACTTATTATTTTTCGACAAACTAATTTGTTTTTTCTAAAATGGAAAATTTTTCGGTCAACCTAACATAAAGACTGACAGCTTAAAAACTTTTTCATTTTAGCTAAACAAATTAGTTTTTTCAAAAAACAATGAGTAAGCACCGTTCCTAATATCGAGAAACACTTCCCCGCCAAACGACATTTAAAACCGTGTATTTTTGCGGCCTCAAAATCAAAATACAAAACGACTTTTTGTCCGGCGCTCCAACACCCTTAAGATAATTAAGTAATAGTTTTTAACGTTTTTAATTAATAGTGTTAAAAAAAACCACCATTGTTAATTTTTAAGGATGTTGGACCCAAGTGTTAAGCTCAAAATTTCATTCTCCATCTTACTCAACGAAAATTATAGATAAACATTTTTTTTGCTCTGTAGCGCTAATCTTTTTTCAAATATAAGACTCCGTATAGAGCGAAAAAATATTTAATTTCGATACTTTTTGCATAAAACGAAGAATTCAAAATCTTACTTAAAAATTCAATATTTTCATTTTACTTAAAAAATATTTGAATTAGATATTTTTTCTCTCTGTCCTCATAATTCCAGTTCAAAATTGATTAATTCTACCGAGGGAAAAAATTTCAATGTTAATATTTGTTGAGTAAAGTGAGGAAATCGAATTTTTAGATTAAAACTTGATTCCAACACACTTAATTTATTTCACTTATTCTGAATATTTGAATTATATTTTATGACATAAAATTGTAAATTGTCTGCCTTCCAGTTATCAATTGAGTACGTTTACGGAATAAAAATTGAATAATGAAGCTCACCCAAATTTTGTGCAAACAGCACATGGGAAGAATGATTAAGAGACATTGGTTTATACAAAGTAATAGAGCAGTTCTGGAAGATGGGGCAGAAAAAGCTCTTAGAGAAAAAGGAATGATAGTTTCGGATCCCCAGGAACTCATCAACCCTAAACGTGTCCATGAAAGGTAATTTTATTTCCATAAAGAAGGAATTATTGAAATATGTACAATAAACAAAATTGAAAAACGTATATGCCTAATCAAATAAAATTCAAATTTTTTTTAGGATAGAATTTGCCAAACCACTTAGAGACGAACCACCAAAAAATGATAAAACGCATCCAAATTGGCATGATTCACCCTGTTTAATGTATGGAGACAATGATCTTTTAGTAGAAGGAGTTCCTCAAGCAAAATTATTAACAAAAACAATTCAATTTGAAGAGCAACTACCTGAAAGAATTGAAAATTTAGTTCATGATTGTCCCAAAGATGTAAATGATTTCGTTTTGAGGTAATTAAATCTTATACATATTATGAGATTTTAGTTTTATAGCTTGTGCTTTTGAACTTAAAAATGGAAAATGATATTATTTTAAAAAATTAAATAAATTCTCATCCAATAGTTTATATTTTTAAGTCTTAATTTTTGTATAAATACAGGTCCATATCTAGTTCAAATTTATTTGATGCCCACCAAGAATTTCTACCAAAAGGTAAAGATCCCGAGAGACCTGCGTGGAATTATCCTCGGGCCTTGGGAATAACCAGCGCTAGAAAATCGTGAGTACTACAGATCTATAAAACCTTGCTTGATCTAGTAAATGAACTATTCGTCAATTTTTTCAGATTTAACTTGTCCCATAAATTCCTACAACTCTGCGAATCGATCAACGGACCAAAAGTGGCTTTTACACGAAGTATTATTGACAGGGGAATCGTTTCTGTCCCAATAGGTATAATTAATATATATATATATTTATATTACATATTTTAATCTCAAGTATGATTTCAATAGTACTGAAAATACTTAAATGTGTAATAATATTATAAATATATAAATTAATTTCAGAGAAGGACCTTGATCTTTTACAATTCTCATTGACGATTGACTTAGCAGTATATTCGGTTTCACCTTTAAAACAATTTGCTGAAAAAGGAATCGATCAAGAGCTGCCAAGTCTTTATCCCATGAACCACAATATTAGTTTGAGAAAGGAAAACATTTACGAGATCAAGGATATGTACCGTGAGAATTTTTATTTTCATACACTCATCTACCGATTAAGGGCACTACGATCTACAGCACTTTACACGCTTGGCTGATTCTGCGTCCCCCGAGCGTCCCTTGACAGTCTACACTGAAGTGCCGCACTCGAAGTGACCGCGAAAAGTTAGTGGTGGTACCGTACTGCGTAGTCTGCGTAGTATAGAAATTAGCGAATCTCTGAGCACGGGTTCAGTGCCTATACATATAACGGTTCTAAGTGTTAAGTGCTCGATTCCTCGATTTTAGGCTGCTTATCCCCGAGAGGTGCCGTGAATCGGTAGATGAGTGTAATAGCTATTTTGCATATTTTAAGTAGTGTTATGGAATATTTAATACACTGGATCCTTCGTTGATCTTGTTTTTTTAAAAAACAAAATCAGCGTGATAAATCTTTCTGGACATTTTTGAGGGACAGTTATATATTATTTATTATTATTTATATTATTTTTTTTTTCAACAGCCATTGAGTGGGACCATCCAAAGCCCCACATCCATACAATTTTAATTCACCATGACCCAGTCGAGGTGAAGAATCTAACAGAACTTCCGACGAGAGAAACGCAAGTTCTCGCACGAAATATGCTAAAAGCCTTCACAGCGGCGGCGAGTTGTGCACGCAGAAGATTTGGAGAATCCGTAAAAGATCTTCCCGAACCCGTTACGATTCAATGCATCCAAACTGAAGGCAAAACCTTCCATTTTTCTGTGTTTCAACTCAATACACTAAATATCAATGGAACGGAGGGCATGAAAAATTATTGGTGGTCTTCCCCGAGGTATAATCTTTTTGATAAAGCCGAATATTTCGACGGAAAACCATGTATTGAAGGATACAACCCCGAAGTATTTAAAAGGATATTCGCCTTTTACAATAATAATTAAGTAATTAGAAAAGTAGTAGTATTTCTATACTGTTAATAAATAAATTCCCTTTTCAATCTAGAATCAATCTCTATTTAATGTCACCTAAAAATCATTATAAGCATTTTTATTAATTTTATTTTATTTCTATGGAGATCATTCACTCGGGAAATAATCCTTATAATTCGATTTATCAGCTTTTTTGTTTTATTAATACTTCTTCCATTTATGCCTTCTTTAAAACTCCCAAACAATTGAAACCATCGGTGAAAATCAGTAGCGTTCATATCCATTTGCTGGTTGGTGAAAACCCCCTCGAAATTACTTTACAACAGTTTAATTGAAAAACTGAAATATTTAGTGACTTTAGTATGTGTAAGTTTTATGCAGGTTACGGATAATTTATTACACAGAAGCCATGAAGAAAAATTTGTATTTCAAAATTCTATTTTCTAAAGAACTTCATGTAGATTATAATTACAAATATTGAGATTTCTAAGAGTATGATTAAAATTAGTACAAATTTATTCGTTAAAACTCTCATTTTCATAGTGCGCATGATTTTCTGAGTTCTGTCTAGACCTTGATCTGTTTGAGAGAGTCGTTCTTTTGCACGAAGAAGAGATTCTCGCTGGCCACCTAATTCTGCAATTACTTCGGTTCCGATTTGCTCAGTTTCGTAAGCTATTGCTTGTGATCTGGCAATTGACTGATTCGACCTTTCAAGGGCTGATCGGCCTTGGAGAAGAGTTTGGCGATGTTCCGCCTCCCAGTTGATACCCGTGTTCATTTTCAAAGTAGACGATACAGATTCAGAATAAAAATTTTAGTCACCTGAAATTTGTAAATTTCAATCAAAATACAATTATATCATTTCAAAATACATATATGCAATTGCTAGGATTTGATTGTCTCCAAAATTTTTACGCACATCTCACATAAAAATTAAAAAAAAAAAGTAAAGATTGAACGATCGCTTTATAATGAATTGGATTTTTTTTGTATTTGATGTGTTTCAATCAGTCTCCAAAATTTAGATGGTTTCATCAGAAAACTCTATGTAATTGAACAAAAATTTGTTCATTTGTTCATTTTTTTCATATTTGAAATGCTCAAAAACAGGACGCCGACTGATTAAGCGGGGGGTAAATTCAAAAATAAAAAATTTTTTTTTAATTTTCCAAATTCTTTTCCATTTTTTTTTTT
Source organism: Synergus umbraculus (assembly GCA_900474325.1). NCBI lineage: Eukaryota > Metazoa > Arthropoda > Insecta > Hymenoptera > Cynipidae > Synergus > Synergus umbraculus. The sequence goes on along the minus strand of UCOK01000318.1, from coordinate 16,377 downwards.
TTTTCATAACTCATAAATAAAAAATAGTGGCATGTCTCGAGTCACGTAAAACGTTTCTTAAATATACCTATTACAACTCTTATGATTTTCTGTTTCCTGAGTTTCGTTTTCTGCTAATTTCTAGTTTTTATAAAAAAAATTTTGCGGGACAAACAGGACAAATTGCTGAAAAACAGGACATTTTACAGGACGCAAACCTCCGCAGGACAAATTGCTAAAAAAACAGGACTGTCCTGCGAAATACAGGACGAATGGTCACCTTAAATTATACATACCAAATTTAAGTATGTATACAAAAGTAACTAATAAAAAATCTCTTAATACATACACCTTATTGTTTTCGCTTTCTCTTCTTCAATATTATAACCAGTTTAAACTTCTGAAAATAGATTATCTTCCTAAAGATTGTTTCGAAGAACTTCACAATGTGACAGGGTCGTAAAGTGCACTAAAATGTATAGTGCAAAGCAAACAAACTTGCATTCTTGCAAACAAATAAACAATGCGAAACTATGAATGCTAACATTGCTGACTGGTGGCCAGTGGGTGGCCAACCTGTGAGGCTGTGAGCCTGCAGTGCAGTGGAGGATGTGCTTATGGCCAAAATACGGTAGGTATACAATCGAACAAAATCTCGATTGACCAAGATTCCATTTGGCCAAAAAATGGTATAGTTTGTGCTGGTGAGAAAAAGTGTTATGAAGACGGTCGTGCCAGTGCTCTCAAACGGGCTACCTGCGCGCGCAGCACGTGTTGGCTTCCTGCTGGAGAAATTCTGCAATTGACTGTAATTTGGCGCGCGATTCAAAATCGAATTAAATGGACCAATAGAAGAATTTCTCCACCAGTAAGCAAACACGTGCTGCGCGCGCAAGTAGCCCCGTTTGAGAGCACTGGCACGACCGTCTTCATAACACTTTTTCTCACCCGCACAAACTATACCTTTTTTTGGCCAAATGGAATCTTGGTCAATCGAGATTTTGTTCGATTGTATACCTAACCCAAAATACACGCTCGCGGAAGTGTCGAAACGTTTCCGTGTTTACATAAGAGTAAAAGAGATGGAGAGTACTTATTGTCCAATTTTTCATGCATCTCTTTTACTCTTATGTAAACGCGGAAACGTTTCGACACTTCGGCGAGCGTGTATTTTGGCCATTACTGATGTGTCGTGGGTGTCGGAGTCGTGAGGGTGCCCGGGTACCGTCCTACCTAATAGTAGAAAACGCAAAGCAGAAATCAGTAAATCATTAGAGTGAAAGAGAGAGAACATCTGCCTGTCTCTTTCACTCTTATGATTTTCTCCTTTCTGCTTTACATTTTCTGCTACCATAGGACGGCACCCTGAGGGTGGCGTCCCATGGATCCGGAATGCGTTGCGTTTTTGCGCAAAACCCTGAGAGTGAGAGAGATAGTCGTATTAGTGTGTCTCTCTCACTCTCACGGTTTTGCGCAAAAACGCAACGCATTCCCGATCCATGGGACGCCACCCGACCGTTGTTACCGGGTAAGTGACGGTAAATTTTTCTTTTACGTAAAAATTTACCTTAATTGGTAAATTTTTGGTAATTGTGGTAATTCTCTAAATATAAATTTAAAAAAAAAATTGAACTTGAAAAATTATTAAGCTTCAGTAACCAGATAGCATATTTCACACCCATTATGGTGCGTTTATACCTCTGTCCGACCGACCGGTGCAGGCAGAAAGTACATGAGAGTAAAGGAGATAGAGAGTTCTTTTTGTCTAATTTTTCATTCTCTGTCTCCTTTACTCTCATGTACTTTCTGCCTGCACCGGTCGGTCGGACAGAGGTATAATAGCCAAAATACACGCTCGCCGAAGTGTCGAAACGTTTCCGCGTTTACATAAGAGTAAAAGAGATAGAGCATGAAAAATTAGACAATAAGTACTCTCCATCTCTTTTACTCTTATGTAAACACGGAAACGTTTTGACACTTCGGCGAGCGTGTATTTTGGCCATAAACGCACCATAGAATCTTATGGAAACCAGCAGTGGGATTCCGAGCACACGAATCCGAACGGACCTCTCTTTCTATCCTACGGTGTTAAAAAGAGAGATCCGTTCGGATTTTGAGCTCGGAATCCCACTGCTGGGTTGGGTTTTCATGTATACAAGGGAAGGCATTAATGCAGGGCACTGTATCCTGTTGAGATTTGAGAGACTCGAGTTAAAGTTCATTGATAGAGTATCCCTCTGTAGAGTTCGAAAATTCTCGGTAATTTATTCTTTGTCCTTCTATATATATAGCACCATCTTTCTCTAGAAAAAGATGGCGCTATAGGAAAGAGAAGGACAAAACATAAATTACGGAGAATTTTCGAACTCTACTCCTCTGCCAGGGTGCCGTCCTATGGTAGCAGAAAACGCAAAGCAGAAAGCAGAAAATCATAACAGTGAGGGTGCAATCCCATGTGGGCGCAAAACGCAAAGTGTAAAATGAACAGCCAATTGTAAAACACTTTTAGATTTCTATCTTCTCAAATATTCTCTATCATTGGCTGTTCGTTTTGCGCTTTGCATTATGACGCAACGCAAAACGCAATCATGGGACACCACCCTTACTGCCGACATGGGACACGTTTGGAGGGGAAGGCATACATGAATCTTGGGTGACGTTACATGGATCTGGAATGCGTTGAGTTTTTGCGCAAAACAATGAGAGTGAGAGAAATAGTAGTATCAGGGCATCTCTCTCACTCCACTGGTTTTGCGCAAAAACGCAACGCATTTCGGATCCATGGGATGCCACCCTATATTAGGCTGGCGTCCTACAGGGTTGCACGGTTACGCGTAACTCGGACTTTTATATGTATAATACGTATTTTACGTATTATACGTAAAAAATGTAATAAATGTATAAAATGGCGGATTTGAAAGGAGTTTGGGGGGAAAAGAGCATAACATAACCTCAATTATTCAAGAATTAGTTTATGTTTACTTTCTAAATATGAAGCGCAGTCGCCATCTTGAAAACGTAAATTACATGTAAAAAACTAGAGACGTAAATTACGTACGTAAATTACGTGAAAAACCTCATGTAATTTACTTTAGGTATATTACGTGTGCAACCCTGGCGTCCTATGATTCCACCCTGAAGGTGGCATCCCATGGAACCGGAATGCGTTGTGTTTTTGGACAAAACAGTGAGCGTGAGAGAGATAGTAGTATTAGTGTGTCTCTCTCACTCTCACTGTTTTGCGCAAAAACGCAACGCATTCCGGTTCCATGGGATGCCACCCTAAAAGAGACAGGAAGATTTTCTCTCTCTTTCACTCTAATAATTTTCTGCTTTCTGCTTTGCGTTTTCTGCCGACATGGGACTGCACCTTCAAGATATTTTTGCCGGTTTTTGAACGTTCCAAATTCTGCCACCAGGTGGTGTATCGCAATGTATCGTTCAGTCTGGTTCAGTCCACTACTCCAGCTCACAGCGGATCCCAATTAATAGAACAGAGAAAGGGAGCCGTTTGATGGCTACTTGAATGTATTGGAGCCAAAATACCACTAGACAGTAAAGATGGATTCAAAAAACGGCTTTAAACATGTACCGAATTTCTACGATGGAGGTAAAAAATTTCAGTATATACTTTTTGTTGTCAACGGCTACAAAAAACAAGTTTGAAGCTGCAAATGTCAAAACATCTGAAAAATCCGTCTGCTGCGCGTCCCCATGGCGTCTGCTAGTTTAAAATCTAAAACCGTACAGCTATGACGACCATAATGTTGTCATTTTTAACCATTTTGCGATAAATTATATATAATTATTGATACTTCAATTAAAATTATAATTTTTCTATATTTATTTGGTCTGGAGAGAAGAGGTAAAATGTTGTTTTCGAAATATCCGGGCGTTGTCAAACTGCTTTGTTATGAAAAATGATGGTGGGGATGCCAAGCATCTAAAACGTCACTTTTTTTTATGGATTTGTGGTTTCCGTGATAACATGCCTGTAAGAATGAAAAATAGTGAATTGTATTTAAAAAATCTTGAAAATTTTTTTTTCTAGAGTGGAAAAATGTTAAGCATTATCGTTTCAGAGTTCAATACTTGCATACAATCACATCATGACCTAGCTCAAAATGGTTTTGACGTTTCGTGACGAACACATTTTCTCTGTTTCCCGCCATGCCATGTATATATATATATATATACATATATATATATATTATAAAAATACATACGTGCGTAACTAGCAACCCTATCAACATATTATCAATGGATATATATATATATATATATATATTGGATCAAGCACAAGCAGTCGACAACAATAATCCCAAAGCCAATGTATTTTATAGACATTGTAGAATTGCAGCTATTGTTAATTACAAATAAACAATTGATAATTTAATGTAACTTTTAAAAATCCTCTGGATTAAAAAATTGACTAAAAAAACATACTTGGGGAAAATTGTTGTTTAATCCATATTCAGTTTTATTTAATTCGATTATGAAAAACAAGAAAAAGAAAAAAAAATTATTTATATGTGGAATAAAACACCTTTAAATGTATTTGATCCATATTCTAACCTCAGAATTAAATTTCCCATCTTACCCAATAATTATTAGAATTAAATATCTTTTCGGTCCATGTATGTAATCTGCTTTCACCTTAGAATAGTAATACGGTATCAATAAATGCATGCAAAGTGTGTATCAATTTTTGATTATGTTTTTGTTTTCAGAAAATGTTGGAAGAGACAGTCCAGCCGCTTTACTTGATATGTTGGCTGAGGTGGCGTCACAAACACTCCACTCAGAAAAAGAACAGAGTGAAATGACAGTTACGAGGAAAAATAAGGTCAAATCTGAAACTGTGAAACGGAAAAATCAAGATTTGACTTTCAATGTGTTTCAGTTGATTTCCATGTCTGCAACTCAATTAGTCAAACTGTTTTCGATATTCTCGAGCGATGAATTAAAGCGAAAGTATTCATACGTTTGTGCATTATTACCTGATTGCGAACAAAAATATACAAGTTTTGCTAGCGAAGGAAGAGCTCGAATGTCTATAAAAGCTCACCTCGAAGATCATTTGGAATATTTAAAATCCAACAAAGAAGCATGTAAGAAATAATTTCTATTTTCAACACACATACTAAAACATCGAAATAGCATAAGAAATGTTTAGGTATAATTGAATATTAAAAATGTATTTTTTATTTCAGATTCTTCATTCACAGCGACAGCAGTGATACAGAAAAAGTCCAAGACAAATCTACAAAATAAGAAGAGTAAAATAAACCGGCCAAAAAAACCACAAGAAACTTTGAATAAAGAGAATAAAGAGATAAAATCAGAAAAATCTACGAATTACCTTCGAAAGATTCTCACCAACGAATTAAATTTCTCTGAACTTGAGAATCCAAATGATAAAGATTCAAAAAATGACCAGGCACAGGTGAATGTCAAAGTTTTAGGAGATCACAGCTATTATGAAGCCACAAAAGAAAGGGAAACTGATGAAAATCTTGCTGTCAACATTAACAGCAAAATTGAAGACAAACCTTCTGAAGAAAGTGTTAGTAAATTATTCTTCACTATTTCCAGTCTTTGCATCACTTTTTGTTTTTTATACTTAATTTTTATCTTATTAGTTAGTAAAAATAATTTTTTTACTTTTTCAATACAAATTAAATTATATTTTATTAGTGTATAAAATCGTCTTCTTGTTTTTATAACACCATATCTTAATTGAAATTTTAGATATACAAAAAGCTTTGACAATTTCTGAGTGTGCGTGTGCCTTAACCTGCGCAATTTGACTAGATTCTTGTTTCGATTATATAACATCCAATGTATTTATTTTTAGATCATGTTAATGGTGGTACAGAGTGACGGTGTTCACATGAAAGAGGTTCCTTTCGTGGCTCATAAAGCAGAGGAGATAAATCAAGAACCAATTTACCTTCCAGGTAATTAAAAAACATTTAAATAAATTGTAGAATTAAAAGAGTAATTCTTAAAAATAATTCATCTTCGTAAAGACAAATAAGGCCCACCTAAAAGAGATATTCAACTTTCGGTTTGGTAATAATAACTTTCAATTTTAGTATTAATACTTATTTTCTTTACTTCGATTTGTTTCTCTTTCTAAAAGATCCGGTTCAGACAGAGGAAGTTTACGCCAGAAATATGGAAATTCCTCCACCTGCGAAACCGAAGGGAAAGGCAAAGTTTATCGGCACGAGCAGAGAAGAGAAGGAAATGGCCCTTCTTTTAATGGAGCGAATAAAAAAAAAGGGAAATCCGACTGGTAGTAATCTCCAGTGCCGAATTTGCAACCCTCCGAGAACTTTTACAGCCCCGACGACCCTGGTTTCTCATTACAGAAGTCATGCAGGAATCAAACCTTATGAGTGCAGAATTTGCAGATCAGTCTTTACGAGAAGACATAGCTTGAAATATCATATGTTGATTCATCAAAATCAGACGAGATTTACTTGTGCTGATTGTGGTAAGAAATTCAGACATCCGTCACACTTCAGAGAACATAGGAGAAGACATACCGGCGAAGCGCCTTTTGGTTGCGAAGATTGTGGTCAAAGGTAAGAATTAATGTTAGATTCTAATTTCGTGCACTTTGAAGATTTTCGAATTGAAATTTAAAAAAATTTGAAATAGCCAAAATTATTAACTTCTAAAGTTTCAATTCAAAACTTTAGAACGTGACAAATTACATTTGGACTTATTATAATAAATTTATGTTTTTGTTAAAAAAAAGTCTTATACAGAATCCGGTAATTTTTTAAACAGTGCTAATATTCATATGCTCTCGCAACCTTCAAAATTCATTTCAGACTTAAATTTTTTAATTTTGGATAATTGAATTATATCAAGTTGTAATTAAATTTCTAGATTTAAAACTCGAAACACTTATAAGCGCCACTTAAAAACGCGTCATGGAAAAGTCCTAACAACCTCTGGTGAGTTGCTCCACCTTTCAGAAGAAGATTTTCAAAAAGTTCGCACAAGCCGTAAGAAAAAGCCAAATTCATTGAAGGAGAATACAATCGACGAGGATATGATCGCGCAGGATGCAATTTTACAGTACGAAGATTCAAACTGTGACATTCAAGATAGTGAGAATCAAGATTATAAAGATTACAGTGAGTTTGTTAACGACGACGGAACCGTTTGGATTACAGAAAATATTATGCAAACACTTAACAAGGAGGAAGAGAACTACAATAATTACGAGATTGGAAATGACGATTCTCAAACTAATAAGACTGATTTCATTGAGACTGAGGTAGCAAATGAAAATGAAGAGTTTGACTCCGGAAATTTATACGAGGAAATTAATGAAGACGTATGCAATAAGGTGGACGAGTCGGTTATTCTAGACGGATCCGTCGAGGAGGATTTGGAAATTACAAGGAGAGAAAGTCAGATTTTTTACGAGAAACATTTTAATGGAGGTCAGGAGCTTTATAACGTCGATGAGTTCGAAAAAGAAATACAAAGTGTTGAGGAAGAAATTTTAGGATATCAGGAAAACCCTGAATTATCGCAGGAAGAAATGTTGGAAGGTGTTGATGTCGTCCAGAAAGTCGAGGTGCGATTTTTAAAATCAATTTCAATTTTTCAAGTAAATAATTTATATTTAAAATTATCATCTGTAACTGAAAATTATTTATTAAATTTCCAGGATTCAAGCAGGTCCCTCAGTATTTTTTGCAACAATCAAGATGAAGATCATTTGCTGGAAAGTGAAAGTCCATTTATCAATGAAGCATTGAACATTCATCAATCAGATTGTTGTAACACCATTGATGAAGAAGAAGAAGAAGAAGAAGAAGAAGAGGAAGTCGAAAAACTGGAAGTTGAAGAAGAAATTTGTCCAAACGAGTCAGTTATGAATTATGAGAATATTCAGGATTCCGTAGAAATAAAACAAGAGGAAGGAGAGACGAATCTTGAAATTAAAGAAATTTCCGATTATGAGGAGTCCTTTTTAGATAATGACAAATACAATTTGCAAAATGAATCTGTCTTTAATTCAAATTTGGACCAGAAGGAAAAGGTCAGAGTTGAATCATATGAAATGCCTATTCCTCAGTTTCAAAATCAATCTACCTTCCAAATAACAAAGGACGGAAAGATTACACTGTTTGGAAAGGAAACTCAGACGATAAACGTCATGCAAAATGGAAAGCAGAGTGCAATTCTTCTTTTAACAAATGGCGGTCAGTTGAATAGAAATTTCTTAAAGTTGAATCAAAATGGGATTCTTGTCAAGGGTCTAAAAACACTGCCAATCGTCTCTGCCCCTGAGAAGTAGGTTTTAATTTAATATACCAATTTAAGTGGGAAATATGTATAAAAGAATAAAATACTAAATTTGAAATTTGTATTTTTCAGATAAAGCAGTGTATTAGGGAAGACTTTTTATTAGTCTAATATTGTTTTGTTAAAATCATCGACTAGATTTTCTACAATTTCCTAGGATAAGGCAGGTTATAACTATAAATATAATGATGAAAATTCAGGTGCATTTACAGGAAGTATTTTGGGTTTTTAAGGGACAAACTTGTTTCTACAATCTCAAATACTTATTCCCCACTTCCTTATGACTGAAATCAGCCACTTTTTCGTTTTTCGTTTTTTTTTTGTTTTTTTTTCTGAGTATTTTAAAGAAATTTTCCAATATCATCAAATCAGAGTTTTGAATTCGTTGTAAATTTCCGTTCTAAATTATTCTAGACTATATAATATTTAAAAATAAGCTCTGTTTTATAGAAAGTCGCTCAAAGTTGTCTTCCATTACTCGGCAAGATATTGCAATTATATCTTTTGGATTCTCTGTAAGCTGTGAAAAACAAAAAATTAATGCGTGATTAACAGAGAAATTAATTTTGTACTTCACTAAGCATCGTCATTATGTATTTCGATTCATAAAGAGTGTCCATGACTAGTTAAGTTCCGTTACATTGAGTTAATTAATTGATTTCAATTAAAGTCTTTTAAAATTTGTAGACTTTTTTTATTGGAGAAACAACAAAGTTGAGTGTTCAAGTATTTCAACATTAAGTTAAACTACATTAATTAATTTGAATACTCTTAATTTAGAATTATTTTGCATTTTCCTACTTTCCTTTCGTCTCTCGTGACTGATATTACATACGTACAAATTTGACTAGCTACACGGAGAGAAATCATCAATTTTGAGCACTTGTTTTGATTACACGCGCTTGGCTCGGCTCACGTAACGTTCTGAGCACTTGAGGCCCGACATTCATCATCCAAATTCGTTCAAATATCTAATACGTGATTTATTCCATGTACAGAGTATACAAAGTTTCTTTCCATGTAGCTAATAAAAATAAAAAAAATAACGCGGACGTTTGCTTTCAATTTTGATTTCGCTCTCCCGATTCCTTAAAATAGTTTTCAACATTTATATGATGCTCTAATAGTACTTCGTACTTAAGATTTTAATAGAGGCGACCAACTTTCTGTAAATAGTCTTAAAATCTATCATAAAATTCTACGGATTAACAAATCACCAATTTGTCCATTTTTGATAAGTCTAGAAACAGTGCCTTACTTTAGCATTAACTTTCGACTTTCGAAAAGAACGATTAAGAAATGAGAAAAACTTAAAATGTAATTCCTTTATTAATTTAGAGTTACTATATTATTTTCTTTTTTACTTTTGTGAAAAAAAAATCAGTGAAAGTATAGCAAATGCTTTAACAAAAAAATGTAGTTTAGTGTCTGTAATAAAAATGATTATAACTTTCTACGAAGGCTTTTCGTTATTGCGATGTGGTATCGATGCAGAAAATGGTATTTTTTATATATATTTTGTACTTATATGTTCAATAAAAACAAAATAAATTTATGTAAACTATCTGAACATTTATTTCCTTTTATATTTATAGATTTATGTATAGTAAAACAGACAATTTTTCCTCAATTTCAAAACGATTTTATTTCATCTCTCTGGAACAATTAAAAAAATAAATCACTAGATAATAATATCGAGAGTAATTCATTTGATACAAATGAAATTGGTAACTATTCTTTGTTGAGGATTAATTTTCTCGGTTTTCTATTTATGATATGTGTTTCACAAAATTAAAATATACAATTTGAATATTATGTACAAAAAAAAAATTATTTTATGGGCATGTGTTACTTTTATATTTACCATATATGAGCAAAATTAGATTACCCGGATTTTTTTTCCATGATTTTTACTTTAAACAAAATAATAGTGCACAGGCGTCCTTTTTCACGTTTTTTATGACTATGCACTATTACTTTTTTGAAAAAGTATAAATTACATAAATTTAATTATTCAATTTCAATTCAACTTTTTTCCATAACAATATCAGTTTTTTCCTCGAAGCCTAATGTAAGTATATTCATACAGGATAATGAAATAAATGAATATTAAATATTTATGAAAACGAAATAAGGTAAATGCACCACCAGTAATCGTCACTGCTTTAGTTATCCTCAGATGATGTAATATTTTTCATAAAACAAACATTCCTGTTACCTTTGTATGAACAAATATGATTTTTAGCAAGTGTAAATATTCTGTCATCGAATTAACGATTCGATTACTGAAACAGTCATTCTTTGGCCCTGACGATAACTAACGCATTTGAATTATTTGAACTTTAATCGTAAATATAAATTAAATTTAATTAAATATCACATTAAGCAAACCAAATTATATTTTTTAAATTCTACTCTGATCACTTCAATAATTTACGAAAATCGGAATCGGGTTCAACATGATATTAAACGTATTTAAAGTCGCGATTACGAAGGTGTATTCACCTTATAATAGCTAAATATATTTTTACAATGTATAAAACAAGACTTATAAATTAAATGAAAATTTTAAATAGGTTCATGTCTACTGACTCAATCTTTTTATACTATTCACTTCTGTCTTGCGTCTCTTGATTGATCGAAGTCTGGTGTTGCAATAAATCCGGAGGAAAACCGACAAGAATACTAAAAATATTCCGAAGATACCAAGCATTGTGATTGAGTGGTGATATACCAAGCAAGAGAGTAAAATTGCCAAACCCTGAGGACAGGAAAAATTAATATGCATTTCTACTTATAAACAATTGAAAATAAATTTACAATAATATTGTAATTGATATTATAGAGATTAGAAATATTTTCGGGAGAAATTAAAAACAAATTGAGTATGATAAACTTAGATATTAAAAATTGGGTAGTCTTTATGATTTAATGTTTACAATTTTTCAGAACTTATATAATATTAAGAGCATGTGATACTTTATCATAAGAGCAAATTTAATTATCCCAACTTTACGCTCGCAATAATAAATATTTTTTCCTAAAACAAGACTATTTGAGATAGGAAATTGTTCTTAAGGTAAAGTATCATATGCCCTTAAGATCATATATATCAAGGGGGTCACGTAACATGTTACCAACATTATTTCTTCATAGATTTCATTAGAAAATTAATACATAAATAAATATGTAGTCTTGTGAAGAAAGCGAAAATTTTACGAGTGTGAAGTTAGTTGCCCAAGCGAAACGAGGGCAGATGTCACACGAATGAAATTGTTGCCTCTCCTCTTGTTACGTACACAATTTTTCATAACATATAAATTAAATATATTACCGACAAATTCCATATATTAAAAATGTTATTATTGTGTCTCACGTACCTGTCTTATTGTCATAATAATTACAAATGTGACAGCACCGAATTTAGAAATTGTATAAAAAATGTACAGTTGTCCGCTAGCCGAGCAAATTGAAATTAATAGACAATCCATAAGGAATCTCGGATGCTGAAAAATATTGCACATCTTAGAAAATAAGTTTTTTTTTCCTTTCTATTAAAATCATATTCTTTTTATTGATGAGTGACTGATATTACCTTGGTCATAAAATTCAGGGAATAGGTGAAAGTTGACTGTTGAACGAGAGAAGTTGCTGTCAAAAGACAGGAAAACATATTGACAGCACACATCATTTGTACGCTGGTCACTCCATATTCGGTAAAAAGAGCATCTTGCCAATTGTTCGTGAAACTATCAAGTACCATGTAACCAGTCAGAAGTAAAATTCCAGAAAATGTCGTTACTTCATCTAAATAAATATGTTTTGTTTTTATATTTAAATAAATAAATAAATAAATGTGTAAATATGTATAACACTTACCATTTTTAGAGTTCGTGATACTACCCAGCATAAACATTGTCATACCAATGGAAATAAGCACCGCTGTAACATACTCATAATACTCGTAGGAATTTCGTGAAATAAATTTTCCCATAATCATAACTGGAATAATCTTTGAAGCTTTTGCCAACACCTAGATAACAGTGAAAGTTACTACCTAAGTTAATTTTTTGAATAGGAAACATAATTGTAAAACTGTATAAAATTACCTGAGTTGGAAAGCTAACGAATTTGAGAGCTTCATATTGACACCAACTGCTGAGTACATTCGATAAGGAACAAAATGCATACTTATACAAAGGTGTTGTGTGATTAGGATGTCTTTGAACCATTAAATAACAACCAGACATTAGAAAAGCTAGAATTCTATTTACGAAGACTAAAAACTGAGAATCATGAAAGTGAGTTTTATTACCCTTTTCATCTATGTACTCCTAAAACAAAAAATTATTGCATTTTCCCAAATATTTTATCATCAACATATGTATTAGAAAATTGTGCTACCTGAGTCATAATTTTTTCCTGAAAGTATCCCCATGTGAGGTAACTGATTTGCAAGCCAAGGAAGCAATATAAAAGCAGTAAAACTTCTTGAGTAAAACTTTGTTGAGTAGGAGGACTGTAAGAAGATGGTGGTACATAATGCGTAGAATCTAAAAGTCCCGATTCACCAGAACCCAGAAAACATGCGTGTACCAATTTAGGGACACATCTTTTACCTGTAAAGACACGAAATTGTAAAATATTGCTTGAGAACACTAAATTAAATGCTCTACTACATTCATTCACACTACTTTAATATGAAAAACAGTTTCATTTTTTTCTTATGCGTATAAGTAATAATAATCTGATAATTAAGTATATTGAATAAAAGAATGATAATTACATTCCCTTTGAAGATATTTGCTATGACGGACATATTTATGAATAAAGTAGCCCGGCAATAATACTGTGGTATATCCTAATAAATTTAAAGCAAGACGGACGATCCAATTATAATTGGAAGATGATTCGAGAATCTGTTCTCCGCTTCCTAAAAATGATTTAATCACTTGGGTCGTTCCGTAGATCAAACTTACAGAGAGAAGTATCAGCGTGCTAAAAAGTAAAACAAAGAAAAAGAGATTATTGCCTAAAATATTATCAAGCAAAACAATAAAGTAAGAGAATTATTTTTAAATGTGATATTTATTAGGCATACATCAGCTAATCAAACTTTATTATAAAATCAAATTTAATAATTTAAATAATTACTACTAATGGCTAAAGTCACTTCCCATATTTGCCCTTAATCAAACAAATTTTCCATATTCTCCATAATTTCTACAATTCCCCAAAATAAAAAACTGTTGAAAACTATAACATAAAGTTCATAATATCAATGCAGTTTTTATACAATTTAATATTAAAGGTGTTGGAGCCAAGTTCCAATCTAAAAATTCGATTTCTTCATTTTACTCAACAAGTATTAAGTTTGGAATTTTTTCCCTCTGTATAATTAATCAATTTTTAACTAGAATTATGTGTACAGAGCGAGAACATATCTAATTCAAATATTTTTTAAGTAAAATGAAAATATTGAAATTTGAAGCTAAATTTTGAATTCTTTGTTTTATGCAAAAAGTATCGAAAATGAATATTCTTTCGCTCTATACGCAGTGTTAAATTTGAAAAAAGATTAGTGCTACATAGCGAAAAAATATTTATTTATAATTTTCGTTCAGTAAAATGGAGAATAGAATTTTGAGCTTAACACTTGGGTCCAACGCCCTTAATTCTCTTTATAATAAGATAATTATTACAGTTTCTAGATTATATAAACTATAAACAAACAGAAAAGTTGAATATAATCTTTCAATAGAGTATTTTGAATGTGTTTAAGGACATTGGACCTAAATGTTAAACTCAAAATACAATTATCCATTTTACTCAATGAAAATTATAGTTAAATATTTTTTCGCTCTGTAAGACTAATCCTTTTTCAAATATAAGACTGTGTATAGAGCGAACAAATATTTATTTTCGATACATTTTGCATAAAACGAAGAATTCAAAATCTGACTTAAAAACTGAATATTTTTATTTTACTCAAAAAGTATTTGAATTAGATATTTTCTTGCTCTGTGCGCATAATTCTAGTTAAAAAATTATTAATTATACAGAGGGAAAAAATTTAAGTTTTAATATTTGTTAAGTAAATTGAGGAAATCGAGTTTTGAGATTGGAACTTGACTCCAACACCCTTAAATAAAACGCTATTTAGATATTTTAAGAATAAGACCATGAAAAAAATACTCAATAATAATGCAGCTTAACAAAACTCACCATATTACAACGTCGCCCACGTAATTACTCATAATTACTTATTCATAAAGATTTGACATTTCGGGTGTATAAGGTTATGTTTCTACGACACAAAATCCTTTATGAAAAAAAAAAACAAAAAAAAACGAATCGCAACTTATAATTATGTAAAACTTGCAACAATTTAACTCATTTTAGAAATACTGCGATTTATAATAGAGTATAGTGATAGATTATGTACATATTTGCAGTGATAAAATCCTATTACATCAGACATCACTGACGTCCTATATATATAAGAAAACAGTAAACAGCAAAACCAGGATAAGGGTTGAAGTTGGTCAGTTACGTGTAAAGGTACAGTCCCATGTCGGTAGAAAACGTCGGCGAAAGCAGAAACTCATGAGAATAACAGAGATGGACAGATATGTTTGTCTCTTTCACTCTCACAAGTTTCTGCTTTACGCCGACGTTTTCTGCCGACATGGGACTGCACATTAACTCGTGGATTTTTACGATTTTTACGTATATTACTACACTCGGCGTTCCCAATATCAACCAATTCCAAGCCGCAGGTGTTCCCTATATACGCCTATATCAACCAAATTTCTTTTCTCAAATGGATGGATGTAAAGATGCAGTCCCATCTCGGCAGAAAACTTCGGCGTAAAGCAGAAACTCATGAGAGTGAAAGAGACACACTGATTTGTCATCTCTGTCACTCTCATGAGTTTCTGCTTTACGCCGACATTTTCTGTCGGTAGGTATAGATTGGTCCATAGTTCCAGTTGGCCATAATTTCAATTGGCCACAAAATCACTAAAAGTTACCATAAGTTACTAAATTTTATAAACACTGTTTAAAGTAAAGACTAGAAGGGAGTTAGGTTGGCGAAAGTAGCAGCGTTTTAATTGGTTTGTTTCATTAAGATTTTTTCTAATGCGCATTGCCATCTAGTTTCCACCTACACCGGAGTTTTCGAATTTAGTGATGTTGTGGCCAATTGAGATTATGGCCAACTGAAACTATGGACCAATCAATACCTACCTTTCTGTCGACATGGGACGACACCTTGAAACTGGCGTCCCATGAGGCCATGATTGCGTTTTCCGTTGCGTCATAATGAGAGAGAAAAATATAGAAATTAGGGGTGTTCGATTCCGTTTCGATTTTTGAATCGATTTTTTACCAATAGAATTGAAAGTTCGATTCTTTTACCAAATTTTACCTTTTGAAATTCTTTTCATTCTATATTTTTACTCATCAAATTTTTTTAAAACCGTGAAACCAAATGAAACTATATTTAATTTACAGAACACCTTTAAATTTGTATCTACTCAAAAGTTTCCTGTCATTGGCCGTTCGTTTTGCGCTTTGCATTTAGCACCCGCATGGGATTCCACAATTCACCCAATAAAATTTGGAGCCGGCTCGTACACTGTAAAAGTGCGGGAAATCGGTAGGTATACAATCGAACAAAATCTCGATTGACCAAGATTCCATTTGGCCAAAAAATGGTATAGTTTGTGCTGATGAGAAAAAGTGTTATGAAGACGGTCGAGCCAGTGCTAGAGTTCTTAGTCGGTTATATTACTTCGAGAACGGTAACGAGAATGAGAATATAACCGAGAATATAACCGAGACTTAAATTCTCTAAGAATTTATAAGAACTTATGATTTTAGAGATTTTTATGACAAGGGAGATAATTATTGATTAATTAACCGATAAAGTGTAATAAACTGTTTTTTGTACTTCGATTACTTCTTAATCAGCTTTACACAAGTAGTAAATGAAAAAACTGTCATAAATGTGTGCAGAGTATAGGTTATGTTAGTCAGTAACATAACCTATAAAGT
>UCOK01000311.1:0-26151 GCA_900474325.1 Synergus umbraculus | reverse complement strand
ATATATATATATATATATATATTATTTATTTCGTTAATCAATCTACTACATAATATAAATATATTTAATATGAACAGGTGGATGCTCTTTTGGTCAACATCTTCGGTGGAATCATGAGATGTGATGTTATTGCTGAAGGAATAATTGCAGCAACCAAAGAATTGGACCTCAAAATCCCCGTTGTAGTTAGATTACAGGTATATTTTTTTACGTTTTTATTTTTTGCATTTAAATTTTTTAAATTTCAAAAATAAATTACTCACGCCTGAATACTAATTATAAATATTCATTTTGAAACAAAAATTAAACTTTTTTACAGGGAACGAATGTAGACGAAGCAAAAGCCCTGATAGCGAATGCAGGACTTAAAATTGTCCCAGTGGACGACCTCGACGAAGCTGCAAGAGTCGCTGTAAAACTATCGACTATCGTGAAGATAGCCGCTTCCGCCAAAGTTGGCGTTAATTTTGAATTACATTCAATTTCATAAATTTAGCTTCAATTTAAAGAAAACTGTTTATCCCGAACAAAACAAGTTGCGCTGCCCAGTTTTTCTCTATTTCTCTTCTTATATTATATTATATTATATTATATGAAAATGTTATACTGAAAACTCTTGAAAGTGTTAAAGTCAGAGTTGGGCAAGAATTGGATAACGAATAAATAGATTTTTATGAATAATAATCTATAATAAATAAAACAAGAATGGATTAAATGAATGATTAAAAAATAAACGATAAAATATTTATATTCATAGTACATTTCAATAATTCTCTCTTTAACCGAATAAAGCCCAACTCTGATACAGCTTTTTTAATAATTCTCATAAGTATCCGTTTTTCTAACGCGCTTGATTTTTAGTAGGAAGCTTTGGGAATTATCTAAATGTTTGCATAACGCAAGAATGTTAGTAATGTAAACGGAATACGAGTCGTAGATTAGCGAATCGGGCAAATGATCTGTAAGAGCACGAGTTTTATTTTACATAATATTATCAAGAGCCTAGCAAAGTTTTCTGTATCCAAGAGACACGTGCGTATGAAGAATGCACCACTTTTAAAGCTGGCGTAAATTAATATTATTAACAGGAATTTATGTAAAGCAAAATCGTTCGACAATTTGTAATTTATATACGGTTTATTGTGTATCTCCTGCTTTAAAAGAACACAGTTCAGTATTAGAAATTAAATTATTTTCGATATGACTCAGTCATTGCACATGGAAACGTATTTAGCAATTGATAAAATTCGATTTTTCTTAGCAAAATTACGTTTCCATCGTCCACGACAACAACTGAGTAGTCGGTGATTTTAAAGAAATGATTACATATTACCTAAATTATTCTGCACCTTGAAAAGCCTGTTTTTGATGTAATATATAACATATTTAGATATACATAAATTATTTTACATAATTTTACATTGTTTTTATTTATTCCATCATTTTGGAAAAGTTTTTGTTTCGCTGTTATGTATATGTATCTTATGTTTGGTTATGTTATATGTATGCCTCAAATTTGCGACTCATTTAAATAATTCAAAATACATATACATATATACTACAGGGTTGCACGGTTAGGGTGGCATCCCATGCAGGTGCAAAATGCAAAGCGCAAAACAAACAACCAATGACAGAGAATCTTTGAGAAGACAGAAATCTAAAATTGTTCTTCAATTGGCCGTTAATTTTACGTTTTGGAATGGCACCCTTATGGTCGCCGAAGTGTCGAAACGTTTCCGTGTTTACATAAGAGTAAAAGAGATGGAGAGTACTTATTGTCCAATTTTTCATGCTTTATCTCTTTTACTCTTATGTAAACGCGGAAACGTTTCGACACTTCGGCGAGCGTGTATTTTGGCCATAACGCGTCACTCGGAATTTCATATGCATAATACGTATTTTACGTATTGTACGTAAAAAATGTAAAATATGGTGGACTTGAAAGGAGGGTGGGAGCATCGACATAATATGTATAGAAATGGACTACGGGACGCGGAAGGAAAACGTGTAATAATGCGTCAGGGAGAAAAGTTACAACGGTCGGTAATTTTATCTCTTTCTAGTCGAAGCTAATTGGTTGAGCTACACCCAAGCTCCACCCACCGAAATGCTCTCTCAACCAATTAGCTTCGGCTCAAAAGAGACAAAATTACCCACCGTTGCAACTTTTCTCTCTGACGCATTATTACACGCTTTCCTACAGCGTCCCGCAGTCCATTTCTATAATTATGTCGATGGACGGCACCCTCATGTATGCTTTCCTCGTGGGCGTGTCAACCCAACCCTGATTTCCATTTACAGTAAGGGTGCCGTCCTATGGTAGCAGAAAATGCAAAGCAGAAAGCAGAAAATCATTAGAGTAAAAGAGAGAGAAAATCTATCTGTCTCTTTCACTCTTACGATTTCTACTTTCTGCTTTGCGTTTTCTGCTACCATAGGACGGCACCCTAATGTGTAACGATGCCTTCCTCTTTTTTATAGCGACCTAACCCTGATTTCCATAAGATTTTAATGCAAAACAAGGTTGGGACGTTACAAAACAGAGGAAGGCATCGTTGCATGTTACTGTACATCTTATGCAGGGTAAATTATTTATTTTACGTAGAAAATCCTCCACTCCAGATGAATTTGATGTTTTCCACTAATATACGTACGTAAATTACTGTAAACATACATACATGACAACATTGACAACATCCGGAATGCGTTGCGTTTTATGCGCAAAACCATGAGAGTGAGGGAGATAGAAACAGTAGTGCGTCACTCTCCTTTCATGGTTTTACGCAAAAACGCAATGCATTCCGGATCCATGGGACCCCAGCCTCAAGCCAACCGTGCTTTCCATTTGAATCTTATGGAAACCAGGGTTGGTTCTATGGTCCTATGGTCCTATCGTAAGAGTGAAAGAGAAAGTGCCTGTATTTTTCTCTTTCACTCTTACTATTTTCTGCTTTCTGTTTTGCGTTTTCTGCTGCCATGGAACAGATGTTCATCTATCTATGTCTTTCATCTTTGTTCAGCAGCTTTGTGTTCACTGCAATTCTGCAATGCCATGCAATGCCGCCGAGTCGTGGGAGTTGAATAAAAACTATTCTCTGCAGTTATAAGCGTCGGGACAACAAGTGAAGTTTCTGAGCTACGCGAATCTCCCAAAGTTCTCAATTTTGTTTTTTTCTGTTTGTTTAATTATAATCTGAGAAGCTACTTAACGAAAAAACGAATTCAGCGACGTTTCTACCATTTCGACCGGCGGTGAAAAAAAGTTACGATCATGGCTACCGTTTCATATCAAATATCAAATCTCCTGGAAAAGGTACGATATCCTCTATTTTATCTCTTATAACATTATTTTTCACCAATACTTAACTACATGCTACACAAAAAAACTTTTCGATTCCAAAATGTTAATATTTCACATCAGCGTAACGTACATAACCTCAACATCGAATCGATTATTTTTCGCACTCTGTGGATTCGCAATAGAATTTATATGGAAGATATGTGACATATTTAAAGTTAATCAAATGTTGCAACAAAATTGCAATCAGTAAGGTACTGGGACTATTAAATGTCTTAATTTGCAGGAAATATGAGTAATGTGACTTAGTTGTTTAAGTCGTTATGAAGTCCAAAAATATTATGAACGTAGGGAATTTTCAAAATAAATATAAAATCAAACATCATCTTTGTGAAAATGTTATTTTTAGGATTTTCATAGTAAGAAATTTATTACCGCTTATCTTTGCGAATTTCTGCTACCTAAGCCTAACGAATAGACGATTTACAGCTTTACAGTCATTTTTTTTCTAAATTCACAAATTCCCGTAAATTTACAACATGGAATCACATAAATTGTCTTCGTGTACAGTACATATATCGTAAAATTCGCGGAAAATTTCAGAAAAGTAATAGAAGTACTTACGGAAAATTTTTTTTAACGCAATTGCAATTTATTTTAAAGTGTAATTAAAATAAATTTTATAAAATTTAATTGATTTAGTTGGATTTCTTAACGGGCTCTAAGACCCAGTGGGCATACGATATTAGAAATGACTTTGGGACGTTCCAAAAATGTTTCTAATATCGGTTGCCCACAGAGTAATAACATTTTCAAAGCGGAGTTTAGAACGCGTTTTTTTTATTTTGTAAATTCCTTAAGCTAGAGTTGAACAATATTTTTACACTGTAAAAAATCCCGATGAAAAATACATATCGGTTATGAAATATTTTACTATGATTGACGTTCACGGAGATAAATCATCAATTCTTAGCACTTATAGGAAAATTTATGTTTTGAACACTCGGTGCTTCACGTGCTGAATACGTGAGTTTCGCGAATTCAGTACATGAGACTTCGTTTTGATTACACGCGCCTGGCGCGGCTCATGTTCTGAGCACTTGGACCCGATATTTATCACTCGTGTGTAGTTTCTCTCCGTGTTGGAATAGTACGATTTTATTATGAATTTGTGACGATTAGCCTTGTAATTTTACAATAATTGTATGAATTTTGCAGTGAAAGTGTAAAATTATAACGAGAATCAGGGGACATAAAATTTAGCATGATAATCGTGGTAAATTTACACCGTGAATCGATGTAAATTTGCCACTCTTATCATTGTATTTCTACGAAAAAATCCTATAAAAAGAACAAAAACATGTGAAATTTATTATTATTTTTACCTTTTTCGTGTAAAATTACCACGATTATCATGCTAAATTTTATGTCTTCTAATTCTCGTTGTAACTTTCATCGCTATTTTTTACAGTGTAGAGTCGGAAAGTGGAGAATATAGAGTTCTTGTGATATTGCATTTTGAACAAGTAATCTTCTGTATGTTGGAAAAATAATTTTTAAGTATTATATATATATTTTTTTATTTATTTAATGGAAGGGTCATTGTAGGATCATGTGGGCATTTCCAGGTCCGACCCCCGAATATACCTATTCCATATGGATTCCCTCCCCTCAAGTATATTTCTCAAGGCTTCAAAACTCTGGTAAAGGAAGAGAAGAGCGTACATCTAGTTTTTGGGTTGCTTCCTCCCCCTTTACTTAAATTTCTTTTATAATATATATATATAAATTTTTTTATTTCTCTTATAGATGACATCCAGTGACAAGGACTTCAGATTCATGGCTACTAATGACTTGATGACAGAGTTGCAAAAAGATAATATTAAACTGGATGATGATTCTGAAAGAAAAGTTGTTAAAATGCTTCTGAAGTTACTCGAAGACAAGAATGGAGAAGTACAAAATCTTGCTGTGAAATGGTAAGACAATTGTTGTTTTTGAAATCATTTTTCTTTAAATTAAAGAGAGACTAAACTATTTTTAACATTTTCAAATTAGAATCCAGAATCGCTACTAGATCGGGAAACCGGGAAATGACATAAAATTTTTTGTTCTCATGTCTTTAAGTATTTTAAGGATTTTTAATAATAAATTCGGTTTAAAATCCCATTAATTTGAAAATAATCAAATTATAGGTACAAAAACTTTTTCATATTTTTGTTGCTTTTAAATTACTTTCAAATTATTATCTATTATTATTATTATTATCATTTTAAACGCACTTAAATGAAATTGCAATTTTTTAAAAAGACTTGAATTCTTTTGAAATCCTTAAAAAATTGTTTAATCTGGTTAGATTTTTCATTATTAAAATTTAGTCTTCGATTTCACATACTTTCATAAACTGCAATCAAAAGAACATTTTTTAAATGTATTTTAAGACTTTATTAATCACCTCCTAACAAGTTTTATATCAATATCTTTTATAGTATGCTCAGAAAAAATTTCCCATTTTTTCGAGCGTTCAAAGTGGTATAGGTCCTTAATCTTGATATTGTAATCGTACAATTTTAACTTCTTAGTTTTTATTTGTTAAATCTCTCACTTATTAATTCAGTATTAATGTTTATTAGGCATGAAAGGGAGTTTAAATTTCTTAACTAAAATGATATTTTCTTTTCAGTTTGGGACCATTAGTCAATAAAGTAAAAGAGTATCAAGTGGAGACGATCGTTGATGCTCTTTGCGCCAACATGGTATCAGACAAAGAACAGTTGAGAGATATTTCAAGTATTGGACTTAAAACCGTCATTTCCGAGCTCCCTTTGGGCTCAAACGCTCTAGCTGCAAACGTTTGTAAAAGGATTACTGGACGACTAAGTAATGCTATAGAGAAGGTACATTTTATATCATGTTTATATAACAGTAAAATATTTCTCTTTATTAATAGACTTAAAAATTCTAAATTGTAAAATATCATTTCATAGCAAGAAGATGTACCAGTACAATTAGAAGCCCTCGATATTGTGGCGGATTTATTATCTCGATTTGGTTCACTTTTGTTTACCTTCCATTCTGTAATATTGGCTGCTCTGCTCCCACAACTTTCTTCTCCACGTCAAGCGGTTCGCAAGCGTACTATTGTAGCTTTAAGTCATCTTCTGACTTCCAGCAGTAGTCAGCTTTATAACAAACTTCTGGACCACCTCATTGAAGTTCTTTCTACCAACAAAGTCAGAAATGTTACCCGCACCTACATTCAGTGTGTCGCTTCTATTTGGTAAGTGGATATTCAAGTACCAGCAAATATACTGAATTGAAATAACACTAGGATTCTTTTCTCGATTGTAATTAAAAGCGTTGCGTTCAAGCTCTAATAATTGAGAATAGTAAAAAATTGACTGGGAAAAAATCTAGAACCGCGTAGATACACTCGACTTTCATAATATAATAGTAAACTCCGCAATTCCATAATAGTAAACAGCATCTCTCTCATTAAGCACTTGATACCACTGCACATGCGTTGCGCTTGGCATCTGATTGGTTGCTATTCGCGCGCAGTTTAAAATTCTAAAAACATTATTCTATATGCAATATGCATGCACAAATGTAATGTGACTATAGAGAGAAGAAGTTTGTTTAATATTGCGGAGGTCTCTGCTTCGGATTTATTTACTATTACAGAAGTCGAGTGTACCATTCATTTTTCAAAATTTATTTTTAACCTTTAAATTTAAAATCATTGTATTTCAAATGTTCTAGTTTTTATTACAATTCCAAATGCTCTTTTCATTGAATATAATTATTTGTTTCATAGTCGACAAGCCGGTCATAGATTCGGAGAACACATAGAGAGAATCATGCCATTAATTGTACAGTACAGTACTGAAGACGATGATGAGCTTAGAGAATATTGCTTGCAAGCATTCGAAGCTTTTGTGTACAGATGTCCAAAGGAAATCACGCCTCACATTAACAAGGTATTTGACATACACGCCTCTCTCATGATAGCGACACTGGTGTTAGCGGTTCCGTAGAATTGGCGGTACTATATATGTATAATTGGTAAGGGGTTCTGTGAGGCGGGAAGAGAGACGCCTCGAACTCAGCAGTACTGCAACGTTTCCATTGTTTCCAATTCTCCCGTGTTAGCGACCGACCAACCGAAATTATGTACTGCTAACATAAGAGAGGAGTGTACTGAAATTATGTTATGCATAATCTGTCGTCTGAATATTTAATATTACATATTAACGTATAAGTATTACATATTTTTTCTATTTCAATTAAAATTCAGTAATGTTTATTTAAATATTTGTAGATCACAAAAATCTGTCTGGTGTATATTACGTACGATCCGAATTACAACTACGATGATGACGAAAATGACGGATCGGATGGAGAAGGAGTCGTGATGGAAACAGAGGAAGATGGTGAGGAAGACGCAGAGGACGAGTATTCAGATGACGACGATATGAGCTGGAAAGTGCGCAGAGCTTCAGCCAAGTGTCTTGAAGCTGTCGTCTCTAGTAGAAGGGAATTTTTGTCAGAATTCTATAAAATCATTTCGCCCTCTCTTATCGCTAGATTTAAAGGTATATATAATTTTAATCTTACTTCTACATTCCTATAAATTTTACCAAAAACTCATGAAATCCCTCGAAATTCCCTAAAATCAATGAAAAATCGTCAAAGCTTTTAAGGGCATCTGATACTAAATTTAATTTTATAGTAATTACCATAATATTAATTAATTACCATTACCATATTACGTTGAATAACTTTTTTGGAAATCGTTGCAATGAAAGCTTTCGACATAAGTTATCATTGGCTGATTAGATTAGGTGGAGGAGAGAGTGTTCCATCTCTCCCCAACTTACCCTAATATTAAACCGGGAATTTTTTTTCATAAATTTTAATGTCGACACTGATGAAAATTAATTATTAACCCTTTTTCTCTCCCAATTTTAGAAAGAGAAGAGAACGTGAAGTCTGATATTTTCCATGCGTATATTACTCTTTTGAGACAAACTAAACCAGCTACTGGCGTTTCTCTCGATCCCGATTCGATGGAAGATGAGGAAGGTCCAGTAACTTTACTTCAACAGCAAGTTCCCCTAATCGTAAAGGCAGTACATCGACAAATGAAGGAGAAAAGCATTAAGACGAGACAAGATTGCTTATTGCTTCTTAAAGAGTTGGTTTTGGTCTTGCCTGGCGCTTTGACAAATCATATCCCTGCATTAATTCCGGGTATTCAATACTCTCTTGGAGAGAAAAACTCCTCCTCAAACATGAAAATCGACACGTTGGCTTTCGTTCACACTCTATTGGTTACACATCATCCAGAAGCTTTCCATGCTCACATGTCAGTTTTAGCTCCACCGATTATCGCAGCAGTTGGAGATCCTTTCTATAAAATCACTGCCGAAGCTCTTCTAGTTTTGCAAGAATTGGTACAAGTTATCAGACCTCATGGTAAGATTGATTTTTAAAATGCATGTCTTCATTTTTATCTAAAGTTCAGTAATTATTTATTTTAATACATTTTTGTTTTATTTTGTGTTACAGATAAACCATACAATTTCGATTTCATTTCCCTCTCGACTGATATTTATCGATCCACGCTGATGAGATTAAGAACAGCGGATATAGATCAGGAAGTAAAGGAGCGAGCGATCGCGTGCATGGGCCAGATTTTGGCACATCTCGGCGATACTTTAAACAATGAACTGGCTGTGTGTCTTCCCATCTTCCTCGACAGACTCAGAAACGAAATCACTCGACTTACAACTGTCAAGGCGCTCACTTGCATTGCTGCATCACCTCTAAGAGTTGACCTCAAACCCATCATGGTAAGTGTTCTTTCTTTTATTTTTCCTACATTTATTCATGTAACATCCTGAATGGAGACTGATAAAATTTTTTAAAAAATTGAATTTTTGTTGCGAAAATCGATCAGCAAATGCTACTTTTTGCAATACATAACAGTAACTTATTTTTTATTTTGCAGGGAGATGCAATTCCCGTTTTGGGATCGTTCTTGAGAAAGAACCAACGAGCTTTGAAACTCTGCTCTCTGGCTTTGCTGGACACTTTAGTGCAAAATTATAGTTCTGCATTAAATCCCGACCTTCTAGAAAAAGTAAGAAAATTATTTACTAAATTCTTTTCATTATTTTCACTATTATTGTATTATTATATTTCAATAAAATTAATAAAATGGCTTAATTTCAGGTTACAGCTGAGTTACCAGCATTATTAAATGAGACTGATCTGCATATTGCACAATTGACGCTTACTCTGCTTACGACAATCGCAAAATTACATCCGATTGCCTTGACTAAGGTCTCAGACAATATTTTACCAGAAATTCTAGTGTTGGTCAAATCCCCACTTTTGCAAGGTAATATTAGTAATAATAATTTTATTCATAATAATAATAATAACCTTGGAGAATGTGTCAAATAGGTAATTAGAAAACCTATCCGAATGAATCCAATCTTATCCTAAATCTGTCTCCCAGCAAGTTTTCAATCTAAATCAAGGAATTTAAAGGATTGAAAGAAATTGTGCTGGATTACAAATATTTCAAGGGTTTTTAAGTAATATTGTGGGATTCAAAGTATGTAATTTTACAGGATTCCTTCTATTGATGGTTCATTAGAATACTTATTCGAAACTTTTGTTCGAACTACCAAGAATTATATATGTAATACTATTTTGATTATTCTAACCATAAAGTAATGAAACACAAACAGGTGCAGCATTAAACTCTATGTTGGAGTTCTTTCAAGCTTTGGTGCAGGCTGGCATTCCAGGACTCGGTTATAGAGAACTTCTATCGATGATGGTGGCTCCAGTAAATATACCACAGCTTCACAAACAAGCTTATCACTCTTTGGCAAAATGCGCTGCGGCTCTAACAATCATGTGGCAACAAGAAGCACTCAGCGTTGTAGAACAATTTTTGAAAGATGTTCAAAATCCACAGAGCGACGCTAGACACATCTTTGCACTACTTGTCATTGGAGAAATTGGTAGACACGTGTAAGTTGTTGATTTGATTCCGCTTATTATAATTGCAAATCATTTTTGTGAATTTTTAAAAATATTTAAGTCTGTTTTTCCAGAGATTTGAGCAATATCAACTCGTTGAAACTTATTATTTTGAACTCATTCTCGGCACATTCGGAAGAAGTTAAGCAAGCTGCTAGCTATACTCTTGGAAATATTGCGGTTGGAAACCTCCCTGAATATCTTCCTTTCATTCTCAAGGAGATCGAGGCACAACCAAAGCGACAATATCTACTGCTTCATTCTTTAAAAGAGGTAAGTTATAATTCCGCATTTTTTAGAACATTAAACTTTAAAGTATTATAGATTGAATAGTTTAAAAGAGATTGTACCCTTTAAATTTGAAAACATAAAGAGATTGATTATTTATTTATTATTTTTTATTTTAATTTATTTTAGATAATTACCTGCCAATCGGCTAGTCCGTCGGGGGTTTCGCATTTACAGAACTTCGTGCCTTCGATTTGGATGTTATTGTACAGGCACTGTGAATGTACAGAAGAGGGCACTCGAAATGTTGTAGCGGAATGCCTTGGAAAATTAACTTTAATCGATCCTGCCACACTTTTGCCGAAATTACAGGAATCTTTGAAATCGCCCTCAGCATTAATGCGGACCACAGTCGTTACTGCTGTTAAATTCACAATCTCCGACCAGGTAAAATAAAATAAATATTTACGGTATTAACCCATAAGATACACATTGGGTAAAAATAATCCAGGTGTTTTATTTGAATGCATACCATTTCGGAACGAATGTTCCTAGAAAATTTCTTATTGATTATAAAAAGAAAAAAAGATTAAATCTTATCAATTTTATCCCAATATTTCAAAGTATGTATGTCTCTGGGTATAAATCACTCACGTGTGTATCGTACGTAACTTTTTTTTTAGTGTATATCTTAAGGGTTAAGGGCATATATTATTTACCGTATGAGAAAATTTAGTTTCTTTTCTTTTAGTTTTCTTTTTTTTTCACAACTAATGAATATTTTTTGATAATAATTAAAATTTTTTGCAGCCCCAGCTGATTGACCCAATGTTAAAGATGTGTATGGGTAGCTTTTTAGCTTCCCTTGAGGATCCAGATCTCAATGTTAGAAGAGTAGCTTTGGTGGCATTTAATTCGGCAGCTCACAACAAACCAATGCTCGTGCGTGACCTTCTCGACTCAGTTTTACCAAAACTTTACGCCGAGACAAAAATCAAGGTATGTAATTTTTAATTTGTACTTCATAATGTTATTATCTTTTACACCTGATAGGATTAAATAGATTTGCAAACTAGACAGGAATGCTCCTTAATGGAACAATAGACTTCAGGCCTTGAAGAAAGAAACTAGAATATTTAAGGGTATGTGGTAATTACCATATGAGCAAATTTAAATTACCGGGTTTTTTTTTCCATAAAGTTTATTTTTCCCAAAAAAAAAAAAAATTAATAATAATAATAATGTACAGCCGTAGACAGCAGCGTTTACATACTTATCTTAGCCAAGAAAAACTTCTCGAGTGGACACTGTCAACTGATACAGTAAAGTCCAGATAATCTAGAAGAAAACCCAGTGTCATTTAGGGGCATTAATTTTGCCATTAAGAGATATAACTGAAACGGCTAGTGAAACTCTCGACCACATCTCGTCTTACATCCTGATGCCCATCGTTTATCGTTAATTTTATTTTATAAATAAGATTTAAAGTTACAAATATCTTTATAAATTTTTAAGAAAATTGCCCTTACAACGAGTTAAGTGAGTCTAAGTTTCAGTTGATGAATAGGTTTGATTGGAGCTTACCGATGGATTATATTCGTTGGATTCTTTTTAAAATAGTTAATCCTTGTTGGGTTTCTGTCGGTGTTAGCCTCAATTGTACTTCGTAAAGCTTGTACTTCTTGAAACACACTTGACTCCTGAGACTGATAGTCACTGATATAATTGGTATTCACTTGCAAGACTGCTAATTCACTGGCAGAACTGGTATTAACACTCTCAACTGTCTCAACTGACGAATACAAGACTTTTGTGTGTGTGTGTCTCACACGGACTCTTTTGTCTCGTGCCGTCTTAATCTTATCTAGTACGCGAATTCTCGAAAAATCCTTCATTGACATTTCAGGTAAAAGATGTGTGGTAGGGTCTCCGGACTTCCGTTATTGAGAGTGCAATAGTGCTTGTGAGTGCCTCTTACATAGATCAAGTTCGTAGCGCGCTTCCGAGTGCAGGCGCTCAGGTACAGTGTACCTGTACGATGTCCTGTTGGAGATTTAGAAGTTTGCTATCGTTTTTATATAGATACATTTTCCTGGTTCTGAGTTAGATGACTTTACGAAAAAGATGGTTAATAGACCGAACTCCTCCAACAGTTCCGCTCATAAAGTCAACAACGGAAATGATTGGAGAATTGTTTGACAGGATTTACGCATTACGGTTTATGCATTAAAAAAATTAATGGATCACTAAACACATCCACTAGTTCAAGGCAGTTGGCAGGAAGGATGGAATCTTCAAGGTGGTGACCACATGCGTAAGAAAAGTCGCTCGTGAAATGTCGGGGAAAAAAAATTTCTCAGGGAAATACGAGTTGCTGTCAGTGAAAATATAAATTAAATTATGTTAATAATACTTTGAAAGCACATCTTAATATCAATACCATTATTTTTTTACATTATTTTTAACTTTAGATTCTTTAAAAATTAAATACATTTTCCTGCTGGCTTGCAAATCTTAGTAAAACCATTATGTAATATATTTTGGGTATAGTATAAAGCGACGGAAGAAGGTCAAAGCAATCGAAGCCGGGTAAAATTTGAAACTAAGTCTTTCAAATCTACATATAAAGCTAACTTACTTTATGTTAATGACGCTAGAGAACTTAATAGATTTTTAATAGACTTGAAGGAAGGGAAAGTCTATCCAACAAGCTTCTTTCTTATAATTTCCCATTGTTTCGTCGCCTAATTTCAACATTTTCATCGACATAAAATCTTGTCCCTATCCCTAATCTATAATTATTATTTCAACTTTCTTTTAAGTTACATAATTTGTTTAATTTATTTGCAGAAAGAGTTAATTAGAGAGGTTGAAATGGGACCTTTCAAACACACTGTGGATGACGGTTTAGATTTGAGAAAGGCAGCATTTGAGTGCATGTACACGTTATTAGATTCTTGCCTCGATCGACTCGATGTTTTTGATTTCTTAAATCATGTAGAAAACGGTTTGAGAGACCATTACGATATCAAGATGTTGACTTACCTCATGACGGCACGTCTCGCCCAACTTTGCCCCACAGCCGTTTTACAAAGTAAGGAATATTTCTTAAAATTGATTAATCTTTTTCATACCTACACGGAGAGAAATAAGGAGAAGGTTTGAAAGCATGGATCTTCACAATTTCGGACCTAGTAATTTTTACATGGTTCTAAAGCATGAATTTCAGGAGTTAAACCCGTGAATTCATCGTTTGAAACCAACGAATCTATTCATGAATTAAAACGAGGGTATCCATGCTTTAGCCTCATTAGTTTCATGGTCCTGAACCACAAAGTCTATGGTTTAAACGCTTGGGAGGGTACAAGCTTCAAACCCAAGAGTTTCATGGTTTTAAACGGATGCGAATCTCTTGGGTTCCCCCTCCATGTTCTCCAAGCCGCTATAGCGGCTACAGTGCTCCGGGCTTGGAGAACATGGAGGGGGAACCCAAGAGATTCGCATCCGTTTAAAACCATGAAACTCTTGGCTTTGGACGCTGAGCTATTCCAAGGTTCCGGCCTGTGCTACTCATGCTTTTGAAGGATGATTTTCAATAGTCCAAAACCATCAGTACCGTGTGTTTCGAGCATGAACACATTCCATGCTTTAGAACCATGACTTTCTCGTTTAAAACTTTGATTTTTCCAAGGTTTTAAACCATGGGATATTTCCATGGTTTCAAACCTTATTTCTCTCCGTGTACTATTAGATTATTATTGGCAGAATTAGTTTACCTAACCCACCTTAAGTTTTCAGAAAATTAATTATCTTCTTCTTCTTCTTCTTCTATAGGGTTAGAAAGACTCGTAGAACCTCTGAAGAGTACTTGCACTTTGAAAGTAAAAGCGAACTCTGTGAAGCAAGAATACGAAAAGCAAGACGAACTCAAACGTTCTGCATTGCGTGCTGTAGTTGCGTTACTCACAATTCCTGATGCCGGTAAGTAAAAAAATTTGTTTATCTTTTAATACTTTAGTAGAAACAAGGTGGTTAAAATTTGAGCAATAAAAATAAGGATAAGAAAGCTGAATTTTCTTTAAGAATCATATTTCTTTGTCGTTTCAGACAAAAATCCGGCTTTAACTGAATTCGTTACTCAAATTAAGACGACCGCCGAACTTCAACCTCTATTCGACATGATCCAAAAAGATTGTTCAGGCAGCAACTTGATCGAATCGAACATAATGGATCAGAGCTAAAGGATGGTGATCGAACTTTTGTAACTTATAGGGGTCGCTGAAAACTATACATTTGTGGTCATTATTTATAGTTTATTTCTATACATTATTTTTTCAATATTATTCCCGAATTTATCGTAGTTTGCAATTAATGTGATTTCATGTAATGCACCATGTATAAACTCGAAAATAAATCTACCGGACAGTAAGTATTTTCCGATTACATGGCAAAAATTTGATTGATTCTTCTCAAAGTATTTTATTTCGTTTTTATACCTGCTAAGAATTTATAAAGTATAATTTAATTAAAAAACACATTTAATTAAGGTAGAGAAGCAATATCGATATTAAACCAATTTAATGTTTTCGTACGAGAGAATTAAGAATGAAAGTTGCTGTCTGTAATTATTGTATAGTCATATACATACAGATTTTATATTAATTCAACAAATAGATTTTGTAATTGTACTTTTATGCTATGTAATAATAATTCAAATCTAAACTAGCTCCATTAGGTTAGATTTGATCATCATCATTATTACCAGATTACCTATTATAAAATCTTCGAGTGATTCTCACTTGTTATATACCTATATTTCTTATAAAGAACGAAAGCGCGCTCCGCGCACGCATTTATCTTCTTTTTAAATATTATATAATTTATTATATTTTATATAATCTCTAATGTCTTAAAATGATTAAAGATTTCATCAAATTCCATGAAATCCTTAAAAATATTACGAAATCATTTAAATATCAGAAAAATCTCTCGAAATCACCTAAAATTATTAGAAATCCCATATAATTCCTTAAAATTTCTTAAAACTCTTACAAAGCTTTTAAAATTCCTTAAAATTCGACGAAATATTCTAAAATCTCATAAAATTCTACAAAATCGTTTTAATATCATTAAAAATTCACATAAAAACCTTCAAAATCATTAATCTCTTGAAATCCATGTTAAAATTAGTGAAAATCTCTAAAAATTTCTAGCACCCTCTGGAAATGTTTCAACTCTTAAAATCTCTTAAAATCATTAAAGATTTCATCAAATTCCATGAAATCCTTAAAAATATTACAAAATCTTTTATAAATTAGATATATTTTTTGAAAACCCTTAAAATTTGACGAAAACCTTCGAAATCTTTGTAAATTCTACAAAATCTTTTTAAAATCCTAAAAAGCTTGTGAAATTTCTGAATAAAATTCCGTATACAGTTTTAAATTCCTTATTTAAATCCCACAAAATACATATTTTAAAAGTCATAAAAGTACCTTCAAGTCCGATTGAAATCTGATCAAAGTCGTGAAAAATTCTAAAAATTCCCAGAAACTTCTTGAAATTCTTTAAAATTCTACCATAACATTTAAAATACCATTATCTCCCATGAAATCTTTAAAAATTCCATAAAATTCCCTTAAAATTCCTAGATTTTCAATGTACCTATTTTGAGTTTAGACTTGTGACAAAATGATTATTAACGAAACCAAATTCAACATTTCAAATTCAATTCACGTGTGGTGGAATTTACGATTCGGCAAATATCAATTGTCGAAAATCACTATCGATACTTTCACGACGAATAGGATTGTATATTAACATTCCTTGTTTTACTACCTGTAGCAGTTTCTTTAGAATATGGATAATTTACTATCGTTTTCTCTATCTAAATGCAGCCATAAATCATCTTTCCAATTGACTCGTTAGAGGATTAAAATGCTGAGGAAAAAAGTATTAACGAACTGACTTTCGTACTCGAGGAATTGCAAAAAGTTATTTTTTTGTCATTACGATGCGGCCTTTTTATTTTTCAAGGACTTTCTTGGGAAAAATTCACAAAAATTCTTCACATAAATTTCTTTCTTCCTCTTATCCTGATTTTTGCCTTCGAGTGCTTCAACGTCATAGTTAAGTAGATAAAACTGTAGAAATATTAAGGAACGACGCATAAACCGTGCCCCTACGCATGAGAGGCATGAAAAATATGATTTAGAATATACATATACATGTAAGTCTACATATTCTATAAAGTAAGTTTTATTATAATTTTCACTTAACTAACTGGATTTATCTAATTTAACTTTGAACTTACAATGAATTATATAATTAAGTTAAAAAGCCGAAAGCCATAGAATTAAACCGGATTACATGATTTATGATATTAACATACACTTTGTGAGCTGTTTAATTCAGGTTGCAAATTAAGGAGATGTGGTAATTACCGTATGAGCAAATTTACAGAGCTAAATAATTGTTTTAATTTTCTTATTGTTGCGTAAAATGATGAGTTCAAAATATGTATATAACCTGCTCAATATGTTTAATCATTTACAAAAAGTAGGTATATATATATATTATTTATTTGAGAGGCGTAATTTAAAAGAAACTACTAGGATCCCATGTGTAGAAAGGGTCCCCATGTAGGAATTTCCAGAAGGGATATAATTCATGCATTGGTTTATGTAAATGAATTATCTGATTTCATTTATAATGTTTAGCCGGAATGGCAGTGTCCTCCCTATGCAGTCGCGGGTTCCCCTTACATGAACAAGTATGTGATGTAATCATGATAGGGGCCATGGACCTCTGTATATTTATCCGTTATCCCTCAAAGGAAAAAATATTAAAATATAATTATGTAATGAATTTATTGAATCAAAATAAATACCTTTAATATTCTTGAAAAATTAATTTTAAAAAAGAAACAAAATGGTTCAAGTGATAATATATATATATATATATATATATATATACTACTATATACATATATATATATATATATATATATATAGTAGATGTTTGATTCGGGGAAATACATTTGCTCATCGGAATTTCAGACGATGTAATAATGAGAGGTTTTCTAACAGATTTCAGGGACACGTATATGATGATCGACTTCTGACAAGACCTATATACATATAACATATATTCATTGTAATTTCATGCAAATTATCACAAGCCGAGTTGAACACTTAATAAAGGGCGCTTCAAAGATAACAATAACAATATGCTTTAATTTAAAC
Organism: Synergus umbraculus; assembly: GCA_900474325.1. Classification (NCBI taxonomy): domain Eukaryota; kingdom Metazoa; phylum Arthropoda; class Insecta; order Hymenoptera; family Cynipidae; genus Synergus; species Synergus umbraculus. The sequence goes on along the minus strand of UCOK01000311.1, from coordinate 8,322 downwards.
ATATAATCATATGTATTTCGATGACATTAAAGGCTGCAAAAATTTTTAAACAACTTTTTTGCAAAATTGCTGCATTAGTTACTTGAATCTTGCACGGATTTTAAGTTTGCTGAAAGGATGTTGTAAGATTGCTGAATGACTGAATCTTCAAATAACTTTGATATGTATTAGTTTTTGACATGAGATTGTGCAACACCTTGCAATTATAGATTATACACGTATGATAAAAATTATAAGTTCGACCATCATACAATATATTTATCTGTATAGTTATATGTGAGTGCAGCGATTTATATGTCTCATGCTTCTCAGATATTGTTTAATTTTTCTCTTTGATATCTATACAGGTAAATATTCTCTGATCAGTATTTTATGCTTAATCAGTTTAAATTTTAAATTAGATTGTATATTAGAAAATTCTCAGTACTAATATAATTTAATATGTATAGAGGATGAAGATTTCTGCATTTATACAATTATGAATTATAGAAAGTGTTAATTATCATAATTAGAAATCTTTTTAAAACTTCAGTGTCCTAAAGAAATAATGATGATAATAATAATATTATTATTATTATTATTAATATTTTAATCTAATTTATGGAAAAAAAATCTCAATTCGGGATAGTTATAAAAACTGTTTTTTTACATCAGTCACATAAATTTTTTGAATAAAAATTACCTACATATATATTACTATTTTACAACAATTACAGAACGATTTTGTATACTAAAAAAAAAACTTTATAAACTGGGAGGGGGTTGGGGGGGGGGGGTTAAAAAAAGATGTGGCCTTGAATCCACGTGGTTTATTGAGAATTCTCGTCTTTAAGGCGTACACACTTTAACATAAAATTTTACCGGTATCTTTAATTTTTTTTGTAGCTAACAAAGTAAGCCATCTATAGTTGTTAAATAAAAATAAATGAAGTGGACCCTTCGAACTAAACAGCCGCCCCTCGAAAGTACAGGCCTGAAGGCATTTGTATAAAAGCAGTTCACCGACTGATCGACACTCATTCTGCAGTACATATTCTGCGAATGCAGCAGGTGACAGTGAGGAACTTTTTTTTATTTGTGTCGGAAAATTCGGAATTTTTGCTTTCGAAATTCCAGATTTATTTGATTTATTCGAGTGTAAAAAGTAATTAAGTGTGTAAACCACGGAAAATTAGAAAAGGACTCGTTTTATATTTGTTGGATCATAGATTTTTTTCCCCCGAGTGTTACAAAAAGTCGAGTTGAACCATGTGCGTTCGCACATTGACAGGAAATGAGGTGGAACTGATGCCAACAGATTCAATAGTACAAAATGTTCAGGATGAAAAAATACCGAAAAAACATCAGGATAAATTAACCAAGGCGAAGGAAAAATACATGAAGTTACACGACGAGATGATTACTAAAGAAAGGAAAGTCGAATTTGATCGTCAACAAAAAATAAATCGTGATCTCTTCATGCCAGAAATAAATGAAGATATTTTGGCAAAGTGCACTGCTTTTTTTGCTACTTTCTGCAGGAAGGTTTCTAGCTGTTATTCGCATGTTCAACAGACAGAAAAGTATAGGTAACTCAATTGCACTTAATATTTTACCGCGTATAATATAGAGCAATCGCCATAATATATATTTTTTACTAAACCTAAATAGGTCATTTTTGTTGCTTGATAGGTGACATATTGTATCAGTACTCATCAATAATAATAATAATTCTTTGAAATTCTTAGTAGTGCGTTAGAATCCGTTAAAATTTTCTGGAATCACTTGGAATCTTTTGAATTTCTTTAAAATCCCGAAAAATCCTGCGCGAATCCTTTGATATATCAGTGTAAATTTTCAAATACTCTTTGAGGATCGTTTTGATCTTTCCAATTCTTTTTAAATATCGTGCGAATTAAATATTGTAATATTTATATGAAATCTCTCAAATCTTGAATGAAATCCTTTCATTTTACTAGGACTTATAGAAGAAATATCTAAAACTTTTTATTTGAAGATTGAAAAGCGGTTGAGACTATAAAGTCGTGTCATAATAATACTCGCAATAATACGTCATAAATATATACTACAAACGTCAGACGTGCTACTGATCTCCAAAATTCCATGTATAATCTATAGTATAACTGCGTCGATTCACATTTATAAAAATGCGTAAAGTGGCTGCTATTTTGCTACTTTTATGGAATTTGAATAGAAAATAGAATTTATATAATAGAAATTATATTCATATATATATATATTATTTTTTTGCTAAAAGTTGATGATAACTTGGAGGCATCTGAAAAAATAATTGGTTATTCAAATTTTCCTTTACTCAGTAAATATAATGGAATAAGTATATTCTATTCATCACTCTCATGATTTTTTTCTTCTTTTCGTGATGAACGCAGTGTCGAGATCTCATCTTTCTGATATCTATTTTTGAATTCGAGCGAGATCTCAACATCACGGGTGTAACGTACGCAAATTGTGAGTTGTGCGTCACTTGTGTAAATTTATGGAATATTTATTTTATCGTCATAACTATTATTCAATTCGAAAAGCACGTGCCAGTCCCAATAGTAAATTACTCTGCTTAAAAACCTTTATAGAGTGAAAAACTCTGCAATTTTAACACTTTTCGAAGCACAAAAGTATTGAAAATAAGTAAACATTTTTTCGCTCTATAGGAAAATTTCTATTTAAAAAAAATATACTTGTTTAATTCTAATAATTGTTGCGAAAGTATAAATTTGAGGAAATTAATTTTGACAGTATACTGTCAAAATTGAATAGAATTGGGATTTAACTTGGTTTATTCTCAAATGTTCTTTCAAATTTAAACATATTTTAAGTCGAAAAAAAGATTGTGCAACGGAATCGTGAGAAAGTACTTGTGCTTATATCTTTGAATAACGTACACTTAAGAAAAAAAAACAGTGAATTATGTCAAGGAATCAAGTTTAATATTTTAAAAGCGTATATCCTCTTACCTTCTACTTTGCAAATCATAAAAAAAATGTTAATTAAAATATATATATATATATATGTGTGTGTGTGTGTGTGTGTAAATATATTAAGAAAATTGCTACCATAAATCCCTTCAATACATGCCCCGTCATGCAGTATGAAGCATGTTTTTGTTGGCAACCATTAAGCCCTCCGCATATTTGGCAGATATAAGTATAAACATTCTTCTACACATAAGAAAAACATAGCTGTGTATTTCTATCAACTTTTGTGCTCATTCAATAAGCATTTTGCTTCGCTCATGCGCTCATAGAGAAGTATTAATTAATTAAAGAGAAATTGTTAGTTGAAAAATTCAGTTTTGAAAAATACAATTAATTATTATAATTTTCTTATTTCTCAATGAAATGTAATAATTATATATGTCAATCGATTCGTCTCGACACAAGGAATCTTTTTTCTTTTTACATCTGCTTTGAATTTTGATTATTTGATGAGAACTTTTATAGTGGCAAAATAATCAATTTTACTAAAATTATAAAAGTACATAAAACTTGTAAATTTAGATATTTTTTTAAACCCTTGTAATAAATTCAACTTCGTATATAGTGGAAGAACTATGCCAAATTTCATCAATTTTTCTGTACGCGTTCTCCAGAAAATTAAAACCATAAATCCCTTCAATATACATGCCCCCCGTCATGCAGTCGCATATGAACCATGTTTTTATTGGCAGTCAAGCCCTCCTCCGCATTTGGCAAACATAAGAATTCTTCTTATTTTCATATCATTACTTTGCCTCTTTGTCTTATAAATAAGTAAAAAATTGATTACTCGATATACAATATGCAATTTGAATAAACAAGCATGAAATCCTTATATATAGTTAAAAAATGTTCGACCATATACATACAAGCCAATGAATAAAATAGAAAAAGACTGTGATGAGTATTTCTAGTTTCAAACAGGGGGGTAGAAGTGATATCAAGCCTGGCTTTTCATTTTCATGCGTATAACTATATATAAAAACTAGCTGTGTACATGCGCATATCAACTTTTGTCATGCTCATTCAATGAGCACTTTGCAAATAAATTGAGGAAGCATTAATTAATTAATTAAATGTATTAATATCAGGTCACCTGATTCAGCCTTAAGTTTTATTGATTATTTGAGAAATTATTTAGTCGAAAAATTAATCTTCTTATACATCTGCTTTCAATTTTGATTATTTAAGAAGTTATAGTCGAGATAAATCAATTTTACTATAAAATTATGAATGTACAAAAAACTTGTAAAATTAAATATTTTTTTAAACCCTCTATAAGTAAGAAAATCAACTTGGTATAAAAAAACTTTAAAAGAAAATTTTTCAAGACATCATATATTAAATATATTCCTCTTGAAATATATTCAAAAAAACCTTGGGAAACTGAATTTTGCCGTCACTACAAAACGCTTATCCTCTATGAGGAAACAAGTATACTCTTGTAAAGTGCATACTATACTTTTTAATTTAATATGCACTACTTATTCCCAAGAGTGCTGTAAAATTTGCTTTCACGTATTTTATTAAATTTAATTATTGTTAATATCTATACAAATACATATATAAATATAAATGAAGATATTGAAAAAATATATTAAGTGATGTTTACGATTATTTATAGTAATTTTTTTCGGATTAATAAGATTTTAGTGGCCAGCTTGAATTAGTACTTTTTACTCATATAAATAATAGTATTTTATATATATATATATACCATAGGTACTTATCAAGCCATCTGGCGAACGTGCGAGATGGCACGCAACCCGTATTATGTATATTAGAAGGCAAGAGACTATATATATATATATACATATATGTATGATTGAAATTGAAGCAAATTTTTCAATTTCCGTTCTTCGTCAATTCCATTTTTTGAAGATCTTTTGCAGCCTGTTCTTATTTTTAGAAATGTTGTTAATCAAAAATGCTTCGCCATAACTTTTTTCGAACGGCATATGTTTAAAGCACCTCTTCCAAAAACCCTATCTTCTTCATATATTTGCAAATTTCCGAAACCCCTTTTTCCTGTACCTCCGCATGAGTGGTATATGTTTGTAATTTATTGTAAAGCTTATTATTCATATGTTAATTACCCACGCATCAGCTAGAAGACAGTTTTTTTTTTAATTAAAGAAATTTTCTTTTAATCAAAGCAATTGTAGTATTTATATATACGCGGTAAAAGAAACATTTCTTTAATTAAAAACATATATCCTTTTGGAATTAAAAAAACAGTTTCTTTTAATTAAAATAATTCAAAATAATTTTGTTTGAATCAAATAAACTTTGTTTGAATAAAACAAAATTATTGTTTAAGGCCGGTATGTGTTACTTACCATATATAAGCAAATTTAAATAACCCCGCTTTTTTCCCACAATTTTTACTTTTTCAAAAAAATAATATATAGTGATGGACGTACGTCAAGAACGCGAACACGCAGATGGATGTCCATCTCTATTAGTTTTTTGAAAAAATAAAAATTAGGGGAAAAAATGGGGTTATCTAAATTGGCTCATATGGTAGTAAGTAATCCATGCCCTTAATGGTTAATTGACGTATACATAGAATAAGTGCATGTACGTATTTCTGTGCGATGGTGGAAAAACAGAAGGATTTCGTACGTGTATAACATGAAGTGTTTGCTATTGGTCATTACAATTTTAAGATTTTCGATAGATTTATGGTTAATACATATATATGTATGGGCGTGAAGGGTAAAAGAGTGTCCTAACTATAAAGTACATAAAAAAAAAGAGACAAAGTGACCGCGAGGAGTGCGTTCGAGTCGCTTTAGAACGTGCTTGCGGTAACAGAATTTTCATATTGTATTGTATAGATATTGTATAATTACAACCCTTTTTTTACAAAAGAGAGGAAAGGACTATTTGAAGGCTAAATATAATATATATGACAAAGTGGAAAATCCTAGAAAATATAATATTTCTTTTGGAAAATATTATTGACGTTTTATAAGTATTTGTTGAATATAAAGTCATTTATTTATCAGAAAATCTTGGTGTTTTGAAATTACTTAAGGGCATGTGATACTTTACCATAAGAGAAAATTAGTTATACCAACTATACATTCATAATAATAAATATTTTTAGCTAATAAGAGTCAATAAACGTCCCTTTCATGTAGACGAAGATTTATTGACTCTTATCAGCTAAAAATATTTATTATTATATGAATGTATAATTGGTATAATTAATTTGCTCTTATGGTAATTACCACATGCCCTTAACTTATTCAGTAAAAAATGAATTAAAAGTAACACAATTTTTCAAAATATTTTGATAGTCAAAATTTCTATACCAGCAGATCCGAGCTTCTTGCACCTTAGGTGAAAGTTGCTCTTATATGGGTTAAAGCAGTACAAGATTCAATTTCCAACTGGTGCGTTAGCTATAGTAGAGTTTTCCATTTTTTTAAAAAGATAGTTTATTTGTGAAAATATTACCTTATAAAAGAGATCAATTATACATACAATAAATTATCAATTTTACATCATTTAAGATATTACTAGTTTTAGGATCTTTTTTTAAATTAATAATAACAATACTCCAAATATTTTTTTTCTAAGGCCTGTTTATGTCCTGTCTCATCCTTATGATTTTTATTTATAGTTTTATAAGGCAATAAATAACGCTGTAACGTAATTATATTCACATTTTAAGTTATATATAATATAAATTTTCAATATATATTCTAAAATTTTTTGGAACTTTTCTTTTAATTCATTACTATAGAAATTTTCACATTTTGAAGGTCATGTTTCTGGTATAAAGTATACATATACAGTGCCTTTTGCCTTGTACCTTGTGCCATATACATATAAGTTAGGCAGGAGAGTATTCTTAGAATTCCTTTTTCATAAATCCTCTCCCGCGGCCGTCTGTATTCAAGTCCTTTGTAAATATGTAATACACATATATAGATACACAATTACACATATATATAAGTATTAAGAAAAAAAGAGAGAAAGATGAGGGGAAACCACACCATTAATCATTTTTCATGTCCGCCCCTTAAGTCCAGCATTGTATAGACGTATATATACGAGACATAAAATGGGCCAGCTATAAACGCTTTTGGCTCGCGATTTTTTAAGCATCGTGACGTTAATCACGTTTCATATTTGAATACGTTTTTAGAGGTAGTTTAACTTTGCAAACAGCAAATCTTACTTTATTATAAATACAATTTTTTTAAAAGCAAATAAGATAGGGAAAACTTAAAGCCCTAAAACTCTTATCTTATTAAATTATATTTTCCTCTTATTTTTTAACAGGTTTTGGAAATTTTCTTAGAACTATTCTTATATAATAGACTATATAGGAAAACGACGTCACTAAGTTTGGAAAGACATTTAAAATCTTTTCACTTTATACATATAGACGTACTCATCTTTCTTGATGAAATAAAATTAAATGAGTCTGCAGAGCAAAAGAAATTAAATTGAAATATCTTCTTTTGTTAAGTACGTGAAGTGAATTACATAATAATAGAGTTCGAAATTACGATTATACGACATATAGAAATTAATATTTTGAAGGGTCTAACATGTATACGTTTTTTATATTTGGACCTTATTTTCGGCCCTACATTTTAGACCTTTTATTGTTATTACGAATTTAGCAATAACAGTAGATTTCAGTTATTTCATTAACTGAAAAATACATTAAAAATTGATAATATATACTTTATTGTTTTGTGATTATTTTTATAGCGATTACTGCGGTCAGTTGTAAGTCTCAAAGAGATATATGTACCTGTGAACTGGATTTTGTTGCTGAACACGCAAATGTATAAACTGCGTTATTGTATCCGGAATTGATGTATACTTGCTAAATTCGCTATCTTCTCTCTAGACTTTATCCTATAGAAATCATGCTTATTTTGCGTAGTTAGTGTTAAAAGAGAGTTTTTTTTATTTCATTTGCAAACAAACAAACTTGTCAAAAAACAAAGACTCTTTTGCAGCATACAGATATATGACCCAGAGTTTCATTGACCGCAGATTAATTGCATTATACATCGATCGCAAGTTTCTTGATTAAAATCAAATGCCTCTTGAGGATTCAATGAACTTTGATTTATACACACACACAACATTAATTCTTAATCTTCTCTCATCTAATGTATAAAATGAATTTATCTGACATTTAAATTTGATATACGCTTTCTTAGATAAGAAAAAAGTGTTAGATATGCAAGAACCGATTTTAAAATTTGTTAAAAAAAGTTGTTTTATCACATTACATATTATATAGGTATAATGTATCCGAGATAACTCATATATATATATATATATATATATATAT
>UCOK01000310.1:0-12224 GCA_900474325.1 Synergus umbraculus | reverse complement strand
TCAGAAAAGTCTGGCCCCTCAGCAAAATTTGACCCCTCAGAAACGACGTATCCCTAAGCAAAATCTGACCCCCTCAGTAAAATTTGACCCCCTTTTCAAAATCTGATCTCTCGGCCAAATAGGACCCCCTGAAAAAAATCTGACCCTCGGCAAAATATTTTAGCTTTGCAGTGGAGAGCACATGGGAGCCTTGGCAATGTCAGAACCTGGCTCTGGGTCAGATGTCGTCTCCATGAAATTGAAGGCAGAAAAGAAAGGCGACTTCTACATCCTAAACGGAAATAAATTCTGGATAACGAATGGACCAGACGCTGATACGCTTGTCGTTTATGCGAAGACCGATTTGACTTGTGCAAAACCTCAACATGGAATTACAGCGTTTATAGTTGAAAAGGGCACAGAAGGATTCAGCACAGGACCAAAGCTTGATAAATTAGGAATGAGGGGTTCTAACACTGGCGAATTAATTTTCGAAGACTGCAAAGTTCCTGGTATATAAATCAATCTTAAAAAATTCATAAAAACTGTTTTTATATTCTTAATTTTTACTTATTAAATAATTTTTAAATTTACCTATTTTAAAAAATTATTTAATAAAATAAAAATGGTTAGATTCTATGTGCTAAAGTAATTTGAAAAAATTGGATATTTTAGCTGCAAACATTCTGGGACAAATAAATAAAGGCGTTTACGTTCTATTCAGTGGCTTGGATCTGGAGCGTCTTGTTTTATCAGCTATCAGTCTAGGGTAAGATAAATATAAATAAATTAAAAATATATTATAATTCAACATTTAGGTTTTATTTTTTTTATTCACAAATTATTGACATTATTTTGTTGGTCTTTTTTTAGAATTTTACAATCGTGCTGTGACGTGGCTTTTCAGTACGCACATGAGCGAAAGCAATTTGGACAACCGATCGCTGAATTTCAACTAATTCAGGTACAATTACGCTCAAAATTGAAATAAAAATTAATTTTGTTTATCACTCTTTATAAAAAGTGAAGTTTACTTTACCGACTGTAGGTAATGAAGATCTTGTTTTTACCATCAGTCGGTAAAGTAGAAAACCTTTTTACCAGCAGTCGGTAAAAGAATATAATAGTTTTAAATGAATAATACATTTATAAATATTGTTTATTTTTTTCAGGGCAAAATTGCAGATATGCATATGAGTTTATGTACGAGTAAAAGTTACATTTATACTATTGCTAAAGCTTGTGATGCTGGATTTGTCAATCGGAAAGATTGTGCCGGCGTGATCACATATGTCTCTGAAATGTCTACAAAAGCTGCTCTTGACGCCATACAAATACTTGGTAAATTTAAATCCTATAAAAAATTTTAAAAAAACTTACTGATTTTTAAGCTCAATAATAATAGCAATAATAATTTGTTTTTTTTTATTTTAGGAGGCAATGGGTATATAAACGACTATCCAACAGGACGTTTACTTCGAGATGCAAAATTACTAGAAATCGGGGCTGGCACTTCTGAAATAAGAAGAATGGTCATGAGTCGAGCTATCGCTGAAGAATATTCATAATTTTTTCATTTTAGAATATCTTAAAATCATTCCAATGTATAATAAATACTTTATTTTATTTCATTTTTATTTTATTTTATTTTATTTATAATATTATAGATCTCTACTTTACCGACCTTTATCTCTGCCTTACCGATATTATTTTCAAGCAAAAAAACATGTCGGTAAAGTAGAGGTCTGCACGTGCCAAATTCGCTTAAAATAGGAGTAAGAATTTTTTATAAATTTGTTTTTTTAATTTCTTTTTTATAAATTTTTATTTGTTATATTTTTAAATGATATTCTTTTTATTATTTACAACTAAACTTACTAAGGTTTAAAAAAAATAAAATTAATCTGTTATAATTTTTTTTCTAGCAGTTAAAAAAGATGTCATTTTTTTTAAATTAATTAAATTTATTAAGCATGAAATTTAAATTTAAAATTAAAATATAAAATTAAGAATCAATCCATTTTTCAAAAGGTACTAAAGATTTTTTTTATTTTAATTATTTATTTATTATTAATTGATTATTTTTTTTAAATTATAATTCTCGACGAATTTAAGAAAAAATTACTTAAGAAATAAATTTCCTTTCCCCCTTTAGGGTTGTATTTTGTATCTAAAAATAAGGTGAACGCCCTCTCCATAAAGTTTGATATTTTATGCCCCTTAAATATTGTTTTGATGAAGAAAGATAAAAGTGATCTCTTGACTTATAGAAATATTTCTCAGGTCCCCTAGTACAGTGGCCAATCGAGTTCCGGGATCGGATTCCAGATTATTTTCTGATTTATTTCCGGCATATAAACATTTTTTCTGATAACTGTATCGTAAAATTTCCGTCATTAAATATCGTAGCAATATTGCAACATCTAAAAAATTGTTTACATTGTGCAAACATTGGAAAATTGTAATATTTCAACAATGTAGCAATTTTTTAGAATTGTAGAAGTTTTTAACATTGTAGAAACATTTCAACGTCTTAGCAAGATTGTAGCAATATTTAAACATTGTAGCAATGTTTATACAGTTAAGCAACATTTAATATTGTAGCAACAGTTCAATACGACAACAGTGTTGTAGCAACATTTCAACATTGTAACAATATTGCAACATTGTAGCAGCATAGTAACAATATTTAAATATTTTAAGATCATTCAAACACTGTATTAACATTGTAGCAAAATCTCAACAATGTAGCAAATGCAGAAATTTGTCAACATTGTTTCACTGTTCAACGTTATGACAATATCTAGACAGTTTAACAATATTTTAACAGTTTAATATTTAGAAACAGTAACATTTAACATTGTAGCAATTTTTATAATTATAATAGCTTCTAACTTTGTAGTAAAAAATAAAAATTTAACATTCTAACAGTATAGTAACAACATTTCAACATTACCGGTCATTTAAAAACTGAATTAACATTGTAGAAATATTTCAACAATGTAGCAAATATAAAAATATCAACATTGTGCCTATTTTCAACATTGTAGAAATATTTCAACATTACAGCAATATCCCAACAATTAAAAAATATTTCAACAAATTTTAACATTGTAGCAATATTTCAACATTATAGCAACATTGTAGCAATATTTGAACATTATAAAAATCTCGTTTTTATAAACACCGCAATAAAATTGCAGACTTTTCGAAACATTTCACTAACATGTCAACAAGTAGCAATATCGGCTGCTGTAAATATCATTCGAATTTTTTATTTATTAAAAACCTTAATTTCCCTCGTACAAACAAAAATCTCCATCGTTTTCCCTTCATAAAGGAGATTTTGCGTCTGCAAAAGAGCACTCCGCCCAACATTTGTTTGCCCACCTACCGGGTCGGAAGTCCACGCTCTATAAAATATCCATATCGCTCTTCGCAAATATAGAATTTCAAATTCGAAGCAATCCTTATACCATCGCCCTCTATTTAAACATTTCAAATCTCCCCAGAGAAACCCACTTTACCGACTGATTTGCCCACCCCTTGGATATCATAACCTAAGGCTATAATAAACCGCATTCAAAATTCCTCATTACCCCAATTCAAAATCTCAAATTCACCTCTCCAAATTCTCCCAAATCCTCTCCATCTCCATCATACCCGCGCTAAAACTCCTAAAAAAAACAACCATATTACAAATTCCTCATCCGAAACCGTGAAACCGAAACTCGCCAACTCTGAATCCTCATCTCCACCCCATCCACCCAGCGCACCAAAATGGCTTCCCTACTTGAGTCCGAGTTGCGCCTCGTTCCGCGCAAGAGTCGCAGACCGAGACCGTTAAAAAGTGCTGGTTAGGGGGTGCAAGAGTGTTTCGGGTGTCGAGTTTGCTCGTCGAGACTGGCGGGAGAGTGCGTGGAGAACGTTTCGTGGGGCGAGGTTGTCGTGGGTGAGAGAGAGGCCGAGGGCGAGTGGGCGAGGGTGGCGATACCCTCTCTCTCTGCCTCCACTGAGAGAGAGAGAATCGATCTAAAACTAGGAGTCGCCGCAGTAACCGCCGGGAGGAAGCCACTGTTACAATTTGCCCCCATATGCGTTAGCGAAATCTTAGATCGGGCTATCGCTCGAGCACCTGGTGGACGCGACCGCGAGGATGGGGTATTCCCGTTCCCTGAACGTCGTCGTCTTCCTCGTCGTCGTCCTCGTCTCGGTAGTGTTCCTCTGCGCCGAAAGACCGGCGCGCTAACTGCTGACTGCTAACTGCTCACCGAGAGCCTATCCGGAGTCCTGGACCTGCAGCCGATGCTCCTGCTGATGCTGACTCTGATGCTCGAGTGCCCGAGACCTACCAGTAGCTCATCCTCATCCTCTTGGGTGCTGCCAGGGCAGTGCCGTCGAGAGGATCGACCCTCGGTGTCATGAATACCGACAACTTCGACCCTTTCGCATGAGCGTTCGTGGGACGGTCCCTTACCTGCAGGGATATGACGTAATGGCAAGAGAGGTAGGCACCTGTTTCATATTCCCTCGTTTACCCAAAAACCCAAAAAACCCAAGTCACCAATTCACCCAATCACCAAGTCACCGAGTCACCCAATCTCCAGGAATTACCAGAACCGGTTGATCATAACATTAACATGCATCCCTTAACCGGTAGACCATTCTCTCATTTTGTTTTCTAAAAAAGTGCTGATACATCATCGGAAGATGAAACTACATCTCGCCGGATCAAGACATGATTAAAGACATGATTAACACACTTTCAGAATTCCATTACCTGGTCTCCTTCCCTTATCCGAGAGCTCCCCTTTCCCTTTTTTCATTTCCCCCTACCCCGCTCATCACCCTCTTCGATTTACCAAACGGGGACACTGCCTCCCCGATGGACCCTTCCCTGTTCCAAATAACTGGCCTGACCTACTTTCCGGCGACATGACCCCGTGACACCAACATCTCTCGTCTCTCCCAATCCTTGTACTCCCGTCTCAATTAATCGACTTCTTCGCGACAGTAGCTGTGCCAGTCGATATCATGGTCAGTGTCGAGTGGGCTAAGCGATTGTTGAGCCTTCCTCGAGTGCACCTTCACTTCAGCCGGAAATGCTCTTCCCTTTAATACTGTCCGACTTCCGGATCGACGTTCCCGTGATCCCTACGCGATTGTTTCCCCGCCGCCAATCGATATACCGCAATCCGGATAGACCTGCCGGATTCCCTTGCTCTTCAAACTGGTAATATTCGAGATAATCTTTTCTTCCTCTCATCGGCTAATTTCTTCCCTCTCTGAAGTATCAATTCCCTCTGAATAGCAATTTCCTCCACATTCATTTCTTCATGTATTTCTTCCCGTGGAGGAGAAATTAATGAAGAACAGAGTCCAAACTTCTCCAAACTGAAAAAAGCTTTCATCTAAACTGAATTAACTACCTGGATATCTTCCTTCAAGACGATCCAATTTTATTTCCTAATTTCTATTTCCTAATCGCTTTCCTAATCTTAGAAATTACTTCCCTTTCATCAATTATTGACGATCTTCCAATGACTGACATCCAATTTCAGGTTTGGAAACCTCTTTCGATTAGCACGCAGTGCATCCTTTCCTTACACCTCGATCGTTTTCCTCCGTTTCTCGAGAATGATTGAATCAGGTCAGTGTTTTCGACCATAAGTTGCGCTTGCGACTGCGCACTGTCTTCTTAGCGCCACCCTGTTGAAAACGAGGAGAGATTTAAACATTTTCCCTGCAAGGCTACTTCATTTTAATGCTGCTCTTTCCAAAATAACTATAGATCCAAAAACTTGACATCCGTTCTTTGAATTACAATTACAATCACAATTACAATCACAATTACAATTACAATTACAATTACAATTACAATCCCAATCCCAATTACACAATTACTTATTCATTCAAACAATCCGCACTCTACTAATCCTCCTCTTCACTCAACCTAGGATCCCCTGTTCCACTTTTTCCAAGCAAGTGATGTGAGTCAAGTTTAGTGATTAAGTGTTCATATCCTAGATGACTTCCTAACATTCATATTGTATAGGTCTTCAGTATTCATTAGGATGGATCAGGTCAGAGATTACGGATTAAAGTAGGACTTAGCCCAGTTTTCTTCAGATCCGCGGGATTTTATCTAATTTTATAACTCGTCTACTAATTATTCCACCGGATACTCATTTCTTGTTATCCTTTCAAGAACTCCTGAACTCTCGCCTAAACAGTAATTCTATCAATTCCAGTAGATAGAAAGAGTTTCCTCACACAACCAATCAGTCTAATCTATAGATCTCGCATTCTTTGGCCAAGAACCCTCGAAGTTTCCAAACGTGAATCAAATACCCAACGAAGCGTGTCAGCAACTCGAAAGACTCCCGGGAAGGAAACGCGTGATGTCCATATTTTATCTTTGGATTCCGTTTGTCGAGTATTTCCATTTCAGCTCGGGAAAGAGTGAGGGGAAAATTAATTTTCCGGTGACCCGATATGAACACTCCATTTAACATCAAGGCGATTATTGCCTCTACACATTCTCGACATCCACATTTTTTTAACCCTCGCATTATTAAGTCTTAAATTAGATGCGTGCTTATTAATAAAGGAATGTTATGATACTAATCTGTGAAACATCAACTTTAAAAAATAAAAAATTCATCAAAAATTGAGACTGTTTGTCTGCTTTGAAAGCGAACGACGAAAATACCTGTTTCTTGGATCGTCAATAATTTCGTAAATCATCGGTTTTAGTTTTATTTCGACTTTGACCAGTTTTCTTTATCATGCAGGAGCTACGAAGCAAGAGACCTTTTAAGATATGGGACAGCTGGCGTAACGTAAGGAAAGGACTGGTCGTTAGCAATTTTGAGGAACTGATACATCGAGGTAAGAAAAATAACAATTGCACTTTCCCACTATTCACAGTTTAGGAGAGTGACTTACTCTCTTTCATTTTCCAGGGAAGGAAAAGTTGGGGGTGCCGCAGAACGAGAGTGTATCATTGGTGCTCGAATCTGACGGAACTCAAGTCGAGGACGGCGAATATTTCAAGACCCTAGCCAACAACACCATTTTGCTTTTACTACGGCATGGCGAACGCTGGTGTCC
Source organism: Synergus umbraculus (assembly GCA_900474325.1). NCBI lineage: Eukaryota > Metazoa > Arthropoda > Insecta > Hymenoptera > Cynipidae > Synergus > Synergus umbraculus. Next base: position 5,132 of record UCOK01000310.1, on the reverse strand, counting down.
TACCGGCGTTGACATCATACGTGCCGGTATATTTTCACAATATTCTTGCATTTTAGTTTCCTAATCAGAGTCAGTCAGATCTGTTCGTTACGATTTGGTAGCAGATATTAAAATTTAGCTAATTAGTTGACGAATTGAGACATTACGATTTGGTCTATATCAAAAAAAACTTTTTTCATCAGTGTTTGTTTGGTAATGTTACGACTTGGTCAATTAGCTTACGATTTGGCTGAGGGGATTACGATTTGGTCATGTTAAATTAGCTTACGATTTGGTCTATATCCAATAAAACTTTTTTCATCACTGTTTAAAATTTGATAGATATTACGACTTGGTCAATTAGCTTACGATTTGGCTGAGGGGATTACAATTTGGTCATATCAAATTAGCTTACGATTTGGCTGAGGTGATTACGATTTGGTCATGTCCAATTAGCTTACGATTTGGTTCCAACGTTTATGATTTGTTCCTGTTGAGTATATTATCGAAATGAAGTTATCCTCTTGTTTCAGCGATTTCAGCGATTCCGAAAATAGTTTGCGAGACGATCCATGCGTTGGAGTTGCATGATGAGACGCCATCGTGGAAGATTATGGACAATAAGGGACGAGTCACAGTGGTGCTGCACTGGGATCAGCGATCGTCGTCGTCGTCGCAGGTGCAGCAGTCGAAGAGTCAGGACGCCCAGAGCTCCAAGTACTCTCCGACGAAGAAGGTCGACTTGAGCTCCTCGCAGCGTCCTTCTCTAGTAATTCAGACGAGTCTCGACAAGCTCAACTACAGCAAGACAGGTCATCCCGTGGAGCTTGGTACTCGCTACAGCAGCCCGCAAATCACTGTGATAAATCATGACGATATGGTACAGAAGAGTTTCACTAGTCCGAGTAATAGTTCCTACGGGCCCGTTATCGCTCCCGGCTCGATATCGTCTTCACACATGCATGGACGGCTCGTGAAGCAAGGCACCAACTCCTTCGAAAGTACGACGATTCATATCCACACGCCCGAGTGCTCGAACCACATCCATCATCCTGTCGCGCGGAATGGTAGTCCTGTCAACGGGGCGGATGGAGGCCCATCTGGCGAGTGCGACTTTCACTGTTGCGCTCTTCACGAGGAGGGCCGCAGAATTGCAGTTCACAAGTCGGTGGCGACTTCCCCGATCCAAGATGCTCAACACCAACACCACCATCTCCAGCAGCAGACCCAGACTCAAACCCCGTCACCGCAGCCTCCCTCCTCACTCTCCGACGGCACCAGGCGACCTGGAATCACAAAAGGGCACGTGAGATTCAGAGACACTGCTGATGAGGAAGCGAGTCGCAATGCGGCCTCCGGGCCCTTTCACATTCATCACCATCACCGAAATCATCACCAGGAGGCGCACGACAGCTCCGAGTCCGAGACGGAGAACACGATCATGGAGGACGAGATCGTCACCTCGGAGAAGTTTCTTCTTCTGATCGACCAGCTCACCGTGGACCAGAAGCATCATCTTAGCATCAAGGACATCGGAATCATCCTCGAGAGACTCAGCTCAAAGATCCTGGACGTGGAGCGGCTTGATCGGGAGAGCGAGAGCGAAGAGTGCTACAACTGGACGATCAAGGCGATCATTCGCGGAGATGTTCTACGCGAATTAGGCGTTATTTACAACGGGAATTACTATGCCATCTCGGAGCATCCCGGGTACAAGGAAGAGTCCGAGGAAAATAACGAGGATAATGAGGAGGAGGAGGAAGACAGACTTTAATAATGCTGTTTTATTAGATAGATAGATTATACACCTATTAATGGTTATTATTAACATAGTACGTATCGAGATACGAGAGAAGGCAGGAGAAGGAAAGACCGCGGACAAAGAGAGACAAGTGACTTTTTCAAAATGTTTTCATAATAAAATGCATTATAATACGATAAATACCTATAAACCTAGTTCTATAAAGACGGTTGTTGAAATGTACTTATTATTGAATAGTATGTATACTTGTAGGAAACATTGGGATACGGATGCTCTCCGTAACCGTCCACGACACTGCCCTATCTAAAACAAACGATTTATTAAAATGACGCAATCCCGATTACCGATCGCTCCTTGAGAAGAGAGGTCAGCACGGTTCTTCCCTTTTGCGTTCATCGTTCCTTCCGTTCTTGGACGAACTCGACGAAAGATAGTGAGTGGTGTTTAGTGAAACGGTTCAAACGCGAGACGTTACTTCCGTTATCGGAGCAGGGAAGAGACAAGAAAGAAATAGTTAAGATATAAGAAAAAAAGAAAGCCCTTGGAGTCGATATACCATCTGGGCGAAGTACTTTCTAAGTGTATTCAAATACGAAATAGATCGGCGAAGTGTGTTCATGGCTTCTCGGTTTTCACGGCTAATGTGCCCTTTCCTGGTGCTAATAGCAAAAAAGTATAGGAACGTGCCAAACTAGAGTTCTTGTAATAAGAGTCTCTCCGATTCATTTTTTTGTTCACGGCACCGAATTAGGGCGGTTGTAACACTGGAAATGAGGAGATAATTTCTGAATTTTTACGTTTTTTAAACTGGGATAGTTTTAAAATGGGTTGAGGGTGTTTTTTGTCCGATCCCTACCTTATCGACATTTTTTTCTCTAACGCTACGTCTGCATTTATTGAGATATCAAAGTGAAAATTTCTGAAATTGAAGATAAAGCATTAAGGTACGTTTATCTGGTCGTAAATATTCACATTTATAAAAAAAAATTTTTTTATTTTTTACAAAAATTTAAGACTAGATAAAGATACCTTAGTATATTTTCTTTAATTTTAGAAATTTTTAATCTTATATCTCAATAAATGTAGAAGTTATGTTGTTGAGAAAAAAATGTCGGTAAAGTAGGGATCGGATAGCCTCAAAATTAAAACGATTCATTTTTGGGATCAGGATTTTAATATAAGAGAAATTTCCCCTCAATTATGGATCAGCGAATTTAAAATAATTTTTTTCCGTAGACTGTGTTATTTCTTACGATTATTTGCAGCAATGTAAAAAAATAAAATTTCGTCCCTTCGAAGTTACTTACCAGGTTATGACAGCAGATTGTCCCACATTTTTTTCTGTCAGAGTCTTTAATTTAAAATCGATTTTTTTTTGGAGCAAAAAAATTTTTTTTGCTCCAAAAAAAAAAAAGTTTTGAAAAATTTCAAAAATCGTCGAAACTTCCAATGGCAAATGAAACTCTTATTGCAGGAACACTAGCCGACTCCTCAAGCTCTTTCAGCGTCTCGAGTATCGACCTTTTCTACTTTAGCGTATACTTTTCGCCGAATCGAACTTTATCATCAAGAAATCGCTGTGCCAAGTGTCAATTGACAGCTAATGTGGCAACTGATGGGAGTCGAGAATGTTCGATACCACTGCCAAAACTTTGAGCTCAGAGACTAATTTTCGATGTTAAATTAGAGACTGACGATCTCTAGTGCTCCGCCTGGTGGCAAGAAATGGTAGTAGATCGATTTCAAAGAAAAAGGCGGGAAATTTGAAATTGCTTTTAACTGTTCCACTTCTTGCGACCGGGGAAGCTTATTAAACTGTTTCTGTGCTCTGCTTTTACAAGATTTTCATCGTTTGTACTCCCGAGGTTGCCTGCTTAGATCGTTCAATAAAAAAAAAAGTTCTCCCTCACCTCGCTTGTTCGCTTCTGCGAGAATTTGTTCTTCCCATGCGTAACGATAACTTTTATCATATTTCTCGTATTTTGTGAACGTATTTTGTATTTAAAAAAAAAAAGTACTACGCGCGTACTAATCATTTTGTTATCTATCTTTAGGCAATGCGACAATGTACATTCGTAAATTACTTCGCACTTTTCTCACGCCGAACGAAGAGAGGGGCGGATTTGATCTTGTCGAGGTGAAAAATGTTCTTGATGAGCCAAGCTATTGAGCCAAGACAGCCGAAAACACAAAAGGAGGAATCTCAAAATAAAAGTAGTCTATCGATAACGATAGGCGATGCTTCTAGAAATAAAAATGAATATAATATTTAAAAAAAAAAACAAGTGAATCAATTTTTAAAGAAGATCATTCTGTTGAAATCTTTGTATACGTTTTTATTAAAAAAAAAACTTGGTATCAAATTGTTTTTCATGTTCGCAATTAGAGGACAATCCGCTCCTAAAAAAAAGTCATAAAGCCCGAGCGCCCTCGTAAATTAAGAAAAAATTTCCTGCTGCTGAAAAATTTTTACCAAAAAAATTTTACAAGTGCCAATCGCGAATTTTTACCAGGGGAAAGTCTTTCTGATTTGCTTATTTGCAGGGCGCCCCAGCTTCAGGGAGGTGCGTTTTTTTTTCTTTTTTTTTTTTTTTTTGAAAAATTTTTCAGGGAAAAAAAAACGTACCTCTAATTTTTAGGGCGACATCACCACGGATCGCAACTGGCTAGGGGAGATCGCGATCGACGAATCGACTCACTTCCGCTTTTAATGGATTTTCATCGTTTGACGAGAGCGGAAGCCGCGATATAAATAATTATAATAATAGACAGGATTAAACGGGCGATAGGAAAACGTAAGGCGGCGATCGACATTCTAAGACTTTGCAATTTTAATATATTTCTATTGTAAGTACGATGCGAGCGAGACGAACTACTTAATAGCAAAAAACCGCCATAATTTCCAGCGAAAGGTTCGGATTGAAATTTGTTCCGAGTCAATCCGAAATTTTCCAAATTATTTCGGAAATTGTATCACTTTCATTCAGATTTAATACGAAAGAAGTTTTCAATCCGAATTAATCCGCAGCACATTCAAAACCAATCCGAATGAATCCGTCAATCCGAATTGATCAGAATTAATCCGAACTTTTAATTCGAATAAATCCGGTTAATCCGAATGAATTCGAATTGACCCGAATTTTTCGGCATCATTCGGGTTGATTCGGATAGCCCGGATTAATTTCATTCCGATCGAATTCGAAGAAAGTTTTCAATCCGAATTAATCCGCAGCACATTCAACATCAATTTGAAACTTCAATCCGATTGAATCCGTCAATCCGAATTAATCAGAATTAATTCGAACTTTCCGTTCGAATAAATCGGGTTAATCCGAATGAATTCGAATTGACCCGAATTTTTCGGAATCATTCGGATTGATTCGGATAGACC
>UCOK01000309.1:0-16153 GCA_900474325.1 Synergus umbraculus | reverse complement strand
TATATATATATATATATATATATGCGTGTGTATGTTTATATTTGCCTAGGTGTATGTTTAGTTTATAGCTGTGTGGGTGTTCAACGTTCATTCGAAGTCTGCAAGGGGCTCGGGCTCAACTTTTGTACACGTCAGATTGAAATTTAGCGTAGGATTTGAATGAGCTTCCGAAGTAGCGGAGATTACCTCGGTGACTTCTTCGATACTACCACGGATCCACCTAACTTCGCTTAGAGCAGGCGTATATCTAGACATGAATTCTGCGGGACCGACTAATCTCCATTGACAAATGACGAGCTTTCGATTTCTCGTTTTTCTTAAATCACCGTACGTCTCGTCCGTCCGCGGGTCTCTCTTTTCCGCGCGCAAGGATTCTCGACTTCCTCCGCATTTCTCAATGGACAATGTGTGTACAATTGAACGAATACGTCCAAGTTTTTCATTTGCCTCGCAACTACATATTATGTACGACTTCAAGTTCCTTCCGAAAATGTGCAAAAAACATGCAATTTTACTTTTATGCAAAAAATATGATACCCGTGTGCAATTATAATTGGAATTATTGATACTACGAATTTGATTAGTGCTGCCTCGATTGCTCATTTTGATATTTGTCAATTCATACTTTATAGGTATTTATACGGTAACTAGATAGATTTTACGCCGAAATGCTCAGATGATTAATCATGAGAGCTTGGATTATCACATCTTGATGGCCGCAAACGAGCTTTAATGTCGAATGGAATATTCAAGGGATAATCGAATTTTAGAATTCTGACTATTAATGTATAAGAATTTCAATATTCAAATCGTCTATAATAATACATATTATGATAAATTAGCTGCATATACTTTTTGATGTCGATTATTTCAATTTAATGTATTTCATCGCATACGGCATCAAACTCGCAAATCTACTTATCTCATAAACACATATATGTGAATAATATATGTGATTCTAATATTTCGAAGATTTTTTTAAGTAAAATGAGGAAATTGAATCTTGAGGTCAGAACTTGAAGCTAATTGACCTAATATAACAAATTAAATAACTAAAATAATAATATGTAATGGCATGTCATCATGGGGGATTATATATATATTACATTTAAAACATATAGACTGTAATCCCTGCTGCGAATATTATTTTTCGAATGGGATGGTTCTATATCAATCTAATAAAAGTTAGGAACTAGATTCGACATTTCAATCTCGATCGAGTTAATAAGATAAATGATGAGTTTGATATTACCATATGAGTTGTGAAACTGTTGATGATGAGACTCGATTCCAGTTCCAGAGTGGTGGATATCCAGCATGGCGTCCGGGTCACCGCCGCTCTCAGAGCAGTTGCTCAGCGCTAAAACCAAACCGATAGACACACACCTTGCATTTTTGCTTAATTTACTTCATTTTCGTCAACCTCCCGTTTCCGGTGCTCTCAACGTCTCTCTCAACTACTTCCCTAAACCTTTCCCGCGCTGTCAGTGCTTCGATTCCTCCCCTCGGTAAAATACACATTTTTTTCAGCCTTCAATTTCAAAACCGTAGAATCACCTAACATCAGTCATCAATCGCCCAAAATTTGGATATCCAATTTACTTTTCTTCTACAGAACCAAATAGCATGAATGCAATAAAAACTAAAAGCCCCAAGCGTAAAAAGCTGATTTTGATTTTAAAAAAACAATTGAAATTCAAGTAAAAATTGTTAAAAGTGAGATGACTCAAAGTAAAAAAAAAAAATAAAACTTTTACTTAGGATGTTTTAGCGTTAAAAAAATTTTTAATTAAATTAGGATTCTAAGACTTTAAAATTGTAGTTTACAGGTTCAAAATCTTCTTATTGTGAAAAGTGAAAATAATTTAACGTAGAGATCGAAAGGTATCGAAGCACTGATTGTTTCGATAGTAAGGTTTTTATGGGCAATAAGGGGTTAAAACCTTTTGTGGGTCATAAATCAATGACTCTTAATCCGCGGGATTAAAGAAGTCGACTTTGTAGAGTGGCGTTGCGAGTCGTGAGGTGACTTATACGTATATACATTGGTCAATGAGGAAGAAACGAAACTTTGCGATATGCATTTTCGCTCTATTTCGTTATGATTGAACTCAAAAATAAAGCAAATAATCAGAAAGCTTAATTTAAAGGAAATCTAATTACGTAAATAAAACAAAAAAATAAAATAAATAATAATAATAATAGTAATAATAATAATAATAATATCAAGAAATAATCACACAGCGATCTAAGGCACACGCACAACTTACGGAACTAATATAGAACTAAATTAACTATAAATTTGCAGCGTCTTTACCACGTGCATTGCAAAATGAAAATAATGGTACAACAAATGAAAAAATATTCTCTTTTGAAAAATATACTTTTTTTATGAAGAGAAACTTATTAGTTGCAACGTTCAAAACAAAGACACTGCGAATTAAAATTCAAATGGCTAGGATTACTTGGTACCACTTTCGATTTGGGAATTTCAGAAGGTAAAAGACAAGGATGGGATTAGATAAGGATGAATCTCCTAATGATATAAAACAGAAAGAAAAAAAAGAGAAAACTAACAAAATCGCGTGTTCAATCGCAGCGAAATATTTTGTTTGTTTCCAACGACCAACTGAATTTTGAATTTCTATCTCCAATGACTTGACTGACCAGAAGCACGACGAATTTCGGTGCACTTGTCTATCCATTTGGTTTCAATATCGGAATTTTTTAGCACGGGAAAATTTTTAATAAGAATTTCAAAGGGGTCAAGAACACGTGGATGAACTGGGAAAAAATCTCGATGCATGGCGTTGTGTCTTTGCTTTTTACGAGAGAGTAAACAACCCTATTATTGATTCCATTTGTTATTAGCTTTTTCATTATTAAACTTCTCTGGTACCCTACAAAAAAGAATAATCTTCTGGATATTAAAATTTCTATGTTTTTAATTTTTTTTAATAAAACCAGGCATTGAACACAAATACTAAAAAAGTGAATACCGAGAAATTGACGAAAAATCAAAATATACAATTATTATCGAAAGCCAAATTTTCGAATTATCAAATTAGTCATTATAAATATTTTATTAGGTATTAATTTACCTAATTTTTTAAATAACAATAATTTTCAGCAAATTGGATTTCGGGAAATTTAAGAATTTGGGGGAATAATTTAGTATTCAGTTGTTAATAACTAAAATCAGTAACAGGGTTGACTGTAGTCAAAAAGAAACGATGAAGGTTGTTTACGATAGTCTTCTTTAATCTTCAGTGTAGATTTCCGGTTTTGATCTTCGAAGATGAAACGTGAAGGTATTTTTTTGAAGAACTCATCTAATACCACCATTTAACAATAAATATATAATTCGTGACTTTTCAACCTGGAATTTTGACTATCTAATCTTGAGCCAAGTTTGTCATTAATTTCGACAAAAAAAATGATACGTTCTGAAGAAGAATTCAACATTCGGGCGATAAATCGACTAAATCGTAGGTGATGATAAAAAAGAAAGCCACGTTCGCGAGAGAACTAATCGTGTGTAAGAATACATCATCTTCCTGAAATGAGATGTAAAGAAGACCAAACATTTTGATTTATTTTTCATACCAAAGTATAAAATCCCTACTTCCAGACCTAATTTATTAAAAGTAGACGCGGAAATTTTCTTTCTTGATAAATTAAACGCAACATGAGTGAAAGGGGGACAAGAAATTTTAAAAAATTTCCTTTTTTCAATTTTTTTGGGGTTTATCAGATTTTTAATGATACAAAATGCAAATAAGATGTTCATAGGTATTTTATATTCGAACATAATGTGTGATATGTTTGCATTTATCTATATCTGATTCAAAATATTTTGTATTTATTGAATAGTACACAATTTCCTTGAAAATTCATGATTTCGGTTGAAAAGTAAACTATTCAATTGAAACCTGAATTTTTTATTGATTAAAAACTTCAGTATTTTTTATTAAAAAGAAATATTTTTTGTTGAAAATTCAAACTAAAATCCTATCATCTTAAGTCCGAGAATAATATGTATGTGGTGTTTTTATTTACCCGGCTCGCTGACACCTTGAATAAATTTCAGAAATTCTATATTTCTAGAAATTGAGGCATTTTATCAGTAAGGCACACGATTCTCATAAAATCGTATTCCAAGAGCTATACATATAGACAGGACCGTAAACACTATCAGAAGTTTCACTATTCAGTCTGCGCCCTCCCAACCGCCCCTTTTAACATAGGGTGCAGAATTGCATATACCTACTAGTCACTGGTGCTTGCATGCACCACTGCATGCAAAAACACAAAGAAATAAGATACATATGTGTGAGACCTTTGCATGACGTGAAGGATGAGTCAGCCAATGAAAATTAGAACATTACTTTTGTAACTTCTTTAAAAAAAAAGAACAGATCAATTTACTGCTAATCCAATTTCCAAAAATTTCACATTAATTAAAATTAATTAATATAAATAATAATATGAAACTCATGAAAAATAATTTTAAAATACATTGGGCAGAACAAAAGGCAAAAGAAGAAAGATTTTTATGATTCTCAAAAGATTTTGAGGAGTTTAATGAGTTGCAATAAGTAATTTGAATTCAAAGTGACTAATATGTTATTAGTTATCAACCAGTAGAACAAGATTAGAGTTTGCCTTAAATTAAATATCGAAAGTACGCTAATTTACGTTAAAATGACGTTAGGTGGAAAACCAATCACTATATTCCAATTAGTATAATGGCAGGTAATTATAAATCTTTTTATAGCTTCTCAAATCAATAAAAAAACGTTAGAACTCATCACTTTTATCACTTTCATGCAATTCTTTCAATCTCTTTGTACCAATAATCATTATTTTTATTGAATATTGTTAACTGTAATCTCGAAATCTGAATCTGTCGGAAGTATTGACGTTTTCTTGGATTTGTATGCTTTTGAAATGAATTTTAACTAATTCTCGACAACTTGATGGATTGATTGATTGATTAATCTGGACAAAAAAATGCATTCATTTGCAATGTTGAAAAATGCAGTTTCATGAGTGCAAAAGTCATAATATTATTGATGCGAAGAAGGAGAATGGCAGGTGGAAGTCCGAGAAGAGCAATGGACTGCTTATCATAAAACATACCAGTGTCACCTTTCAGTTATCAATGCACTGGTACAACTTGAATTCGATCCACAATGTCAGTCACTACCTTTATGGGGACACAATTTTATTTTATAATAGAAAAATCATTTGCTTTAAAAATTTTCAGACTCAAGTGACTCAAATTTTTCATTCAAGCCTTGAAAAGTGAACAATTTTATTTTTAATTTAGGAAACTTGAAATATAAAAGATAAAATAAAAAGGTTCAAAAAAAAAAATAATGTCGTCTTTCCCTGCGTGTCCGCCATAACTTCAAAATGACTCTTTGGATTTGATTGCGCTTTAGTATATAGATAATACACTTTTTTAGAAACTTTGCAAAAAAATCATTCCCCTTATCCAGTCATTTTTGACCAACAGTCGTGAGAGGATATAAATTCAAGGTGTACTTGAGTCATGTGCATGGGTCAATGACCTTCCTCTATAGCGTTGATACTGAATACACTTTGAAAAAAAAACTATACGGGTCCTGGGTCGACTGTTTTCGATTCCAGGTTTGTTTCTAATCTACATTTGAATAATTAACAACATTTGAAAGATAGTTTTGGCACTGTGACTGTAATCTAAGCCATAAAACTCAATTCATTATTAAGATTTCCGAGAAAATAATATTTTGTAGAAATGTTTTATACCTCGAAATTTACAAAGTTTTTACTTATAATTCGAATTCATAATTCGAGATCAGTATTCTGTCCCAAATGATCGAATTTAAGAAGATCATGTAATTTAAAATGATTGAAAAAGCCTACTGAGAAATATTTTTTCAGCCACCCGGCTCTTCAGATATTAGACGACGCAGCTGCATTACAATTCTGCCATTCACTATATATATATATATATATATATCACAAATACTATATGAACTGCATTATGAATATTTACTTAGGCCTAGAATCAGAGGTCCATACAATTTTATTCAGACTGTAATGTAATGTAATCGCTCATGTAGTTATATGCACATATACTTTATATTGTAATATCAGTTATTCGTTTTAAAAGAAAAAAATCTTTAAAAGTTTCCCATGCAGAAATCAGAAATTAAATTAGAATCTAGCAACATGCAAAATTTATTGAAAAGCGTAAAAAAGTGTAATTTAATTGAAAAATGCAAAAAAAAATTTTGATACCTAAAAATCCATATAAATAATGTAAAATCCTCTAAAATTTCTATAGAAATCGTTTCAAATTTGATCAAATTAAATTAAAACATATTTTGTTGTCTTAAGATTCCACGAAATTCTTCAAACTCATGAAATACCTCCAAATTCCCAGAAATCTTATCAAATCCCGTAACACTCATTTAAAAGATAATTATCTTAAAATTCCAATTTAATATTCTTTGATATTCTATAGAATATGGAATTGTATACAATTCCACGAAATCATTTTCAATTCCTAGAAATCTTTCAGAATCCTTTGGCAATTCTTAAAAATATTCTTCAAAATTTTATGAAACGCCTCTATGAAACTCTTAGAAATCTTTTCAAATTTCGTAAAATTAGTTTAAAAAATATTTAATTATATTTAATTTTCGAAAAATCTATTAATTACTTAAAATTCCACAAAATCCCTTATCAAGACTTTCTAGGAAAGAGAGCTAAAATTTAATCTCTGATAATAGAACCTCTCGATTGCTCTCGTCCCATATTTTTGTTAATGCTTTCACTTTATTTGTAAGCAGCCTGTATTAGTTTTAAATGGCAAATGAATGCAAGTGCGTGTCAGTGGCTTCGAAAACTGTAGGCGACAAAGAAGCGGGAACTGGAGGATCCTTTTTCAACTTTGTGTGATTCTGCAACGACAGGATGTCCTGTGGAAGCGAAGAACATATGACACCCACACATGTGTATCTTTCCATATGAATATGCATTGCACGTATTGAACGTACATTACACGGGAACGCGCGCGTAAGGTCTCTTCGCTATCGGAAGGGTGTCAAATTTCGGCGCGTGCTGCTGTCACAACGACCTCAAACCACAATCGCTCGTTGCTTCCTTTCTATGCGTTAAGCTGCCTTACTCAATTAAAATTACACGAATGTGCAATAGGCATCTTGCGAGATCTATCATAGAAAAAGCAGAAGGCAAGTAAGTGGTAGTAGCATCGCGGCGCGGGCGGGGAGGACTTTGTGTGAAGACACCCTTAAAGTGAAGGCCTGGTGATTAGTTGGAAACCTCTGAATTTCTTGAAAGCATTCCCTGCCCAGCCTTTAGCCCTGCACGACATACGATGTGGGTATCGCGCAAAGGGGTGGTGACGTCATCTTAAACACATACACACATAAGTTCATACATAGATAGTACGAGCACTGAGAGACCTGCCTATTCAAGGTAGACTCACTTTGTCTACACTTTTGAATGTGATATATCGCTCGCACACTAATATACTAACATACACATACATCCTCACATAAAACCGACCAAGGACCAACCATCAGCTAGAGCTCGCTTCTGAGTTCTGACAGCCAGAAATATACGGCCTCTATAGAAAAACATTGGAATATAATTATTCCCTTAAAAATGTAAGAGGCCCTTTACTCAGTGACTTTAATGAATTTTATTATATGATTGGAAGTGAAAAAATCGTTTAATTATTTATTTATTTATCGCAAGCAAATTTACCCGATCTTCAACAAAATCCTCAGGACAAAATGAAATTCAGCTTCATATGTATAAGACAGATATATGTTTATGTTCATTAATTAAATATATAAGTAGAGAACGGGAAAAAATTGAAAATTAGAATAAATTGGAATAAAAAGTGGAATGAGGAATGATTCAATTTCGATATGGATCCTATCAGTTCGGTTGTTTTCTTTTAAATCTACCTTCCGAGCTTTATTGGAGATAATATTTTTATTTTTACTTCGAAGTGCTTTAATGAGACGTCAAGTACTTGCGGAGCAACGAACGGAACAATGGAGAATTCTAATCTGAAGGGCACTGGATCGAACCCTTCTTCAGCATTGTCCCTTGCCAACTCTTTCTACTACCTATTCTTTACCCTCCATCCCCTTAGGTTCCATCCTTCTTACTACTCTCCGAGGGCTCTGAATTTAAGATTATCTTTCCTTCAAAATAGCGTAACAAAAGCGCGAGTCTGTTGTTAGTAGAGAGAAAGAGAGAGAAATAGAGAGAGAGAGAGAGAGAGATGAAGGGTGCAGAGTAACTCTGGAACACAATACTATATTTCAAATATGAACATTTTTGTGATCAGTTAGTTAACGAATAATATTAGACGCGATAGTTTTTGATAAAAGTTGTAGCTCTTTCAAAAAAATGTATTGAAACCCAAAAAATTCCTAAAATTTCTTTTGAATCCTTCGAAATCATCAAAATCTCATATAAAATCTGTTAAATGCCAAAAACAATAAAAAATAATTGTCAACTGACTGATATCTCATATTAAATCCATTGACATTAATCCGTGGAAATTTTTAGAAAGTTCTTAACAAACACATATGTATTTTTGAAATTAGTATTACTTTATCAACATCAGTGAAAAAAAGATTCCTTGATTTCTCTTTTTGTGTGTGTACTGTTCTTACAGAGAGGGGAGTTCCCCTCCAATTCAAAGTATGTAGTCCGAAATTTAAAAAAGTTTTAGGCCCTACTCGATAAAGGATCATCTGATCATCCCATATTTACATTATTCTTTCATTCAAAAATGCCCCCACCTCTCATAAAATTCAAAGCAATCATCAAAAATTTCATATTCTCTAGAGACTAAAAGAAAACTTAAAACCTCTCGATCTCTAATTTCCTACCTAGCTGACAGACAGATCAGAAATAGAAACTGGGTGCTGAAGTTTCTTTAGAGAGGAATTACTAAGGACATGGGTTTGTATAGTTTACAATGCGTTGGTTCGATGGACGCTTAGGGACGACCAGCAGATAAGGACAACGGGGGTTGAAGAAAGAAGGGGTTGACAGCAGCGTGGCGACGGCGGCATGGTGATGGCGTCCGTCGAGGTCGCGTCTGCGCGGAGATCTTCACACCGCGTGACCACGATCAATACTACGTGCTGGCTGCTGTTGTGTTGGGCAAAGGATGTTGAATTCGAAAAGTGTTATTCCGCGCGTCTATCTCTGAATGATATGGAAGGGAACAGCTCTCCACGTGGGAACCACGTGTGCGCGTTCGCGCTCTTTAGCGACACGCGCTCATGACAATTCATCCCGAATCTGATTGACTGATTAGAAGAATCCGATTCCGGTATTCATCACAACCACCAACTTCCTCGTCTGTCCTATGAACACCTATCGATGCGAATAGCCTACCTCCGCGAATCACCCGACGGCTCCAATGGAAATGATCAGAAATCTTTAAGCTGCACAAGAGAATTATCTTGTGTTTGACTTTTTAAAAGATATATATATATATGTACATTTCAAGTTAGATTCAAAGTAGTCAGCACATTTAATGTTGGATTTAAGATAGAACGCGTTCTCAAACTAAGAAGTATAGAAAGACGCGATATTCCAATAGATGATGAGATTACTACATGACGAATTCGGTGCGGAGCATTTTGTGAGGGATTCGTGAAGACGATCGCCACGGCTTTAAAGGTCGTGGCAATTCGCCTACAGGAAATGTAGAGGTACAGGCAAAGATATAATCGTGACAATACTCCACCGCGATCAGTGTCAGGTGCTTTCTCTAGTTGGCAACGGCTAGTTGAGTTAAAAACAAAAAAAGGGTGCACAAGGTTCGTCGAACCATAAAGCAACTAACCTGCGAGTCTCAAGGCAGACATTCTCTGAAACTCAGGCTCCTGCAGCCACTTCCACATCCGTCGAAAGGTCTCTCGGCCGCTCTTGAGCTTGGACCAAGGCTTAGGATTGCGCAGGAGATCACTGAGGGTACCTTGGCTGCGACACAAGACCCTCTGGGCGAATATCGCCTGGGGTATGCTATACCTCTTAAGTTCGGCACTTATCCGTTGGGCTAGTTCCTTGGTGTTGATTTCCTCGACTTCTCCGGCTCCGTTGCCAGCCGTAGAGACGGTCTTCATGACGACCGACGTGTGTTGCACATGTTGCGTATGCGATATCGTCTGTTGTTGAATTGTCTGCTGCTGCTGTTGTTGTTGCTGCTGCTGCTGTTGTTGTTGTTGCTGCTGCTGCTGTTGCTGTAATTGCGTCTGCATCGGAGGAGGCGACGCAGGTCCTGATAACGCATTTGGGGAATGATGGGAAGGCGCGAAACTCGCGGCTGCCGAGACCGGGGGCGACGGAGGACTCAGAGCAGCAGGACTTTGCTGTAACCTTGGCAAAAAAGCAGGTTCGTAGTGCGGACTCGCAGATTTGTGAGGCGAATTGAGAGCACTTTGACTGTAAGCACTCTGCGGCGACAAGGGACTTGGTTGAAGTCCACCACCAGGCGAGGGATAATTGTGCGGAGGTGACATCCCCATCGAGGGTAATTTATCGTACGCGTAAGGCGAGCCTCCCATGCCTCCAAGGCCGATGTTACCAAGGCCGTTGTTCTGCATAACGGCAAAACTGCCAGTGACTCCACTGCCGGCATGTCCTCCGTACACAAACTTGTCGCTCATCGTCGAGATCGGCGGCAGAGGCTGAAGCGGCGTCAGGGTCGCGTACGACGATCCTGGACTAAAACCCGGCGGCGACATTCTCTCCGCCACCGAGGTCAGGGTTTGATAAGTTGGTTCAGGCTGCATTGCCCTAAAGTCCGTCGCGTCGATCATACTCGCGACGGAAACACTGATGCCGGAGGTCGGCGAGAGTTTGCCAGGACTGAGGAGTTCCGAGTCAGCGTCCCGCGAGTCCACGTCGACGTCCTGCGGGGGTACGATGACCGAGAGGGACTCCCTCGCGTTCGGCCGACCCGCCGGCGGTTCTTGGGACGAAGACAGATCCTCCGCGGCGGCGAGGTCTCGCTCCTCCTTGACGGAGCCGAGCGCACCAGCAGCCGCGAACAATTCCAGCGGGATTCTCGCGCACGCGATGTCGGGGCTTCGTGAAGCCGACGAGCCGGACATAACCTCACCCCCTCCACTGCTACCACCCTCGTGGTGCCTGATACCCCCACCACCTCTTCCACGTTCACCATCACCGATGCAGTTCCCATTCGAACCGCCCCCACTGCTGCTACTCCGGCCCTGCGTAGAAATCGCTGTTGGGGAATCGACCGAGTCCAGTAATTGCTCGCTATGCGATTGATGATCGGCTATGTCCCCTATACCTTCCATTTACGCACATCTAGTTCGTGTGGCGCACTCGCGAGGCGTGCAAGACACCACCTTGCCCTCCTCCCACTCCCACCCACAACAACACAGACACACACCCCCACAAACACAGAATTTCAATTCGATTTCCAATCAACTCAGCTGATCACTATCGCAACCGGCAACTGACCCGCTGATGATCTCCACGTGACAACCCTCTGCTGCTGCTGCTTTTGCTGCTGCTGCTGCACTACACTGTCATCAACAACATCACCCGCGGAACTGAGATCGAGATCAACTGTTAACATACAAGATTGACGACAATTGCCCGCGCAATAATAACTCGAAGACACCTGCACTTTTTCTACTCCTACTACTTGATGAACTGCTGCTTCTCTTACACTTTCTTGTACTGGTAGTAATACTCGTGGGATCGGCATAGAGATCGAGTTCCAGAGAGCTTTTCTCCTTGTCATCCACCGTTCGCCCATGACATACGCGGAACGAGTGAGCGCACCCGAGTGAGTGCGAAACCCAAAAGGAGAAGAGGGGTGCTTGCTTGTGCCACCGCTTGCAGGGGCTACTCTCTCGCACTCTGTGCCCACCGGTGCCCGAGCTTGGCCCGGACCCCTCTTATTTCTTTTCCCCTTCTTACTTCTGCTTATACTTTTGATTCCCGTCAATCTTCCTTCCTTCCGTCCGTCCTTCCTTCCTTCCTTCCTTCCTTCTTTCCTCTGGTCCAGGTGTGTAACCCGGATCTATTATTCCTCTTTCACCTTTACCTCTAGCCCCTTACCTCATCCTCAATTGGTCTTTGCCGGTTACACAAATTTGTTAGATACTACCCCTATGTCGTGCCTGCCTTCCTTCTCTCCTTTCACTCACTCTCTCTCTCTCTCTCTCTCTCTTTCTCTCCCTCTAGTCTACACCCCTCTCTCACTCCCGCTCTTATAAACCTACACCACCTCACTCTTCACCCCGCTCTCACCCTCTTTCTCTGTCTCTCCTTCCCTCTCTTTCCTTTCCTTCCGGCTTCCAACCAAGCTATACACGTGAGCTATCGTAGGTTTTCAAATCTCGATCCCGATTATCGATAATCGTGCGCGATCCCCAACACCACCAATCTTCCGCAAACATCTCTCTATGTGTCTTTAATGTTTACTAATGCCCGGAACCGACGCGATTTGTCTATTTCGCAACACCCAAATTTTGATCCGGACCGTTCTCACAACCGAGCAAAAGTGACAACGCGCGATTCACCCCCACCACCCTGTTAAGCACCACCACCACCTTGGCTCCACCACTACCGCAGTTCCTGGCGTCAGTTATCGATTTTCCGATACCTCGTGACCACCGTTGCTCGATGCGCCGATACTTCGAGCACAAACATCGACTCACGACACCCTCTAACGACCCCCAATGATTCCAATATCCTAGATTCAGAATCAAAATTGATTATCGTACACTTTTCTAGGCTCTTGCGGCCTACCCTTCCTTATAATATGTTGCCGAATTTATTTCATTTTTTAGACAGTTATCTTTTTCAGTATTGAAGATACTTCAGTTGAAAGATAATTTTATACACTCTGGGGATAATTCGTTAAAAGAGCGTCGATATAGAGATCAATAGTCCGATTATCACTGGGAATAAAATGGCGGTTTCCGATGCCTCGTGCGCAGATTTTCACTCGCGGAAATTGTTTGCTTGCTCGAAGTACGTGTGCGATATGGAGATACGTAACAAGAAGTAGAAGACAGATCCTTGGTTGAGGGTCTGTGGTCTCCCCGCGCAAAGTCTGCACCCCCTGTTCTTGATATTCCGCTCTTCGTGGCTGCTCGCTTCCAAAGCGCAATTCACACATACGCGTGCGCATAGTTGAAATCAACGACACGCGTGTAAGTCGTACCAACACATGCGACAAAGAATAGCGGATCTGCTTTCTAGTGTGGAGTTCTATTCTTCTTCTTCTTTTTTTTTTTTTTTTTTTTTTTTATACGACCCTTTGGAGTGGACGCTCTCTCGTTTGACGAGGTTCACATAGCGTGTATGTATTTGTAGAAAAATGATTTTAAAAGTTTTATAGATTTTGAAAAGATGTCGCATGTATGTAATTACGCAAAATTTCAGAAGATTTAAAAAGAATTCTAAAAAGTTTAAAGGTTTTTGAGAGATTTATGATATTTTAAAATTTATATTGTATAAAAACGAACTGACGAAATCTGCAGACTGTTGGTTTTGAAAAATTGATGAAAATATTGATTAATATTAATTTATCGATGCCATGATATAAGTTGCGCCGGAAAAATTTTGAAATTCGTCCCTCATTGCCCATATGTCACTAACACGACTAACACCACCTGCTTAACGGAACTTTTCCCGATCTCTCCATATGGTCGGATCTATACTTGATCCATCCAATTTTTGTTACTTTTTCTATTTAATCAATTTTATTGAATAACCATAACAAATTTTTTTAATAAAGAATATTATATACTAATTAATTATTTGATTATTATTGACTTACTAATATTTCATTTATATAATAGAAAAAGTAGAGAAATTACTAATTTAGTATGTAGTCAAATATAAGCAGGACATATAAGTAAAATGCGTAATTAATGAAAATTCTTATTAATTAAGATTGAGGGAGCTAATAAAAGAAATCGAGACTTATCAGAAGCGAACGGTGTCAGCAGGAAGTGTAGGTAAAATGGGCATTTAGTGAGGCGATTTAGAGCGAGAAAACATTCTGCACCTCTCCTTTGGCGCCTAACAATGTTTGAAGCAGTTTAAACAGTTTAAAGCAGCTCGAAGCAGCCTATGGTTGTGAGCTAGGTGAAAAAAGGTAAAAGTGCCACAGACAGGAATTATATTTGAATTCGCCCCTGATGTTACTCATCATGTATATAGAATAGAGTCTCTACAGTAACACGCATAGGTAAAGGCGCGCTTGCGAGACAGGCACGAGGTTCGTCGCGCGACGGAGTTGCGCAAATCACAATGTGAACTGTTGGAACATTCGGAAAAGGGCAGAAGAGGGTAAGGGGTGGAGATCTTGCAACGGGGATCTGTAACGAACTCGATATGTACGAACTCAGGGTTGGAGGGATGAGGGATGAGAGAAGAAACCTAGGGGTTGAACAGGGATGCATCCTAATGAAAATTAACCCGGTGCATTTTACTTTCTAAGTAACTTGAATTAGTAAAATTTCAATAGTTCACAGAGTAATAATACTGATCTTTTCTAACGATTTCAATCAGTAAAAAGAACTTGAACTTTTATAGTGACATTTATCAACGGCTACCGCTAACATGCCAGTCCAATCAGTACTTTTTTTACTGATGAATCAGCAGAAATTAAAGCAGTTTTCACTTCTTTTCTGCGCCTTGGTGAAAATAAAATGAAAGCATTGTCACAATATATTTGTATGTAGAAGTCGGACCCATAAAGTTCTTTCCCTTTGTATTTTACAAAGCAAAGGACCGCGCCGGTAGTTTTCAGTACAATAAGGGAAGTTATTCCCCAATTTAAAAACTCGCTCGATTCAAAATGTCCCGGCGGCCGTATACCGAGATCCTAATCCCATTGCAGATCCTCACTCGATATTTCGAGGCGTAGAAATAACACAGAAGAGCATAAGTTGAAAAGGAAGGGTGTTTAAGTTGCCCCCGAATTTAGCAGCCCTGAAGACAGCTATGCTGGTAACTTAGTGGGGGTTGCTTCCAAGTTAGGAGGGGTTTAGCTTCAGGGTGAGAACTGCGATGTAACGTCGATATCCCGTTCTATACCAAGCGTCGCGACGCCGAGTGGGGCAAATGGCGGATAGGGGAAAGTTCCACATGAGTAAAATAATCGATAAGCACGACCGATATGTATGTACTACGCACACACGTGTCCAAATTTGTGCGCATGCGCATCCACACACTCATACATATTACCTGACCGCGTACTCATACATGAATACTCAGTATTCATGTGTAAGTACATATACAATATATGTATATATGTATAATTGTATATATACATATAATAGCACATAAATGTACTTGACTTGATATATACACGGTGTTCTAAAAAGAGGACCAACCCTAACACCAAAAATTTCCCTCCTAAGGGTAGAGAATATTTTCGGATTTATCCTCATATTTAGGGCTATAAAAATACACCCTCGAATATTATGTATATGTATAACGTATTTCTTCATGGAAACTTGATCGCAAGGATTTGATATGAAATGTCTATTATTGAGAAAAAAAATTTAGTTGTGGGAACAAAATAATTTTGATGAGCCTTTTTTGTTGCCACAACCAAATTTTTGTTGCTAAGGAATATTATTTTGCTGGCTCTATAAAATAAAATATGATATTGGATCGATTAAAATACGTCAATCTGAATTATTCCAAATTGCTGAAAGAATTGACCTGATGAATCCAAAATTACTTTAAGGTCACCTCGTTCGAATTTTTGAGTAACGAGTAATTTTAATTCATTCAAATTGTAACACATACATGTCGAAATTTCAGAACGCATAGAAAATTTTCTAGTTTTATCAATAATCTGATCCTGATGGTAAATTTCTGCTGCCGATGTGCTTTTTCTTTTGTTTCATTCTTCACAAGTAATATCATCATGTCGAGATTATATATCTCTTTTTTACATAGACTTTTTCCCAGCGCACCCTATGCGCTCTATATGCATTCAGAGGAGCCATAAAAACGTAGGTGAAGGTATATTTTAATAAGTACACATGTAATATGAAGAACGTGAAAATACATATATATATATATATATATATATATA
>UCOK01000308.1:0-11461 GCA_900474325.1 Synergus umbraculus | reverse complement strand
TATAATATATATATATATATATATATAATATGTATATTTCTTAAATAGTTTTTTTTTCACTTTTCGTAGTCGTTACGCGCGAGGGTGGTGAAAAAATAGAAACGGATGAGTCGGGCATGAATTTTAATGAGTATTCACTACTCCCATTCGGTGGTGCCCGGTGGTTTCGACGTTAAATCATACAGCACGCGAGAAATGCCTGGTACTGATGAAATCTCAGTCACCATCTTCTTCACCACCTGTGAACATTTAATTTTTACTTTAACTGTTAGCTAGAAAAATAGAGATCATAGTTAAGTTTAGTATTTAGTAAAAACATTTCAAATTAAAATTAGCGGTGATGGGTCACTTACATGTAACGGTAAATCATTTCCAGGAATTCCTGGAGTGCCTGTCATGAAATCACGGGAACAAAACGGCCTTAGAACTACCGAGCGCTGACATGAGGGCGCTCTAATCGCAGCATCTCGGTCGAAGTGCACAGGAATAAGAACTAACGGCATTTGACTTATAGCCCCCATGTAACCATTAGTGGACAAAATTTGATTAGCCAGATGATCAGCCTGCCTCAATGTTGCTATTACATTTGAAGTGAGGTGTGTCGGTGTGATATCTGTAATCGGGTGCTGAACTATTGGCCCGAAAATGTAGCAAACACGATTCACATTATGACAAACTCGTGGAATCAATTTTGCCAAGAACAACAGATCATCCCAGTCAACTACTTCCCCGCCACTCTCTTCAGTCGAAAGTCCCACCACGTAACTGTAACTACGACGATCGCCCTGTTAAAAATATTAAGAATGTAAAAACAGGACTTAATGTTACATTACTTGAAAATAATAAATAAGCTATCTTTAAAATAGGTTGATTTTAATTACTTGGACTCCCACACTACGAATCGGCAGAAGTGTAGCAGTAATATGACGATTACTTGACACTCTTCGTAAATGTTGTCGTTCACTTTCACTAGTCGCTCCCTCGACGCGATTCAGCAAAGCATGTTTCTTTTGGAGCATCTGTTCATATTCTGCCATTATTTTTACTATGACCTGAAATTGTATTTTCAATTGTTTATGACTTTACATTCATCTTTAAAGGACTTAAATTCTTCAACTTTTTAGCGATTTTACCTGTGTCTCAGAGAAATCCTTATCCATGTAAGGTTCATCCGCGCACAAAATGCGAATGGCAAGCCCAGGGCCGGGGAAAGGATGACGGGCAACTAAATGCGCGGGTAATCCCAGGTCACACCCTAATTGCCTTACTTCGTCTTTATGAAAATCCTTAAGAGGCTCCACCACTCGTCCTTGTGACCTTAATGCTCTCACTAATTCACTATCGTTGTGGTGTGTTTTTATCGCATCTGCTTTTCCTGCAACAATTAAAAATACAAAAGTTAATAATAATCTACTAAGTAAAATTTATCATTTAAACTAGGAATAATTTATAGAACTCACCGCTGGCTAAAGCACTGGCACTTTCTATGAGATCAGGCCTAAGTGTCCCTTGGCCAAGAAACACTTCTTCAGGTTTCAAGCCCATTTCAGTCATAGCGTCGTTAGCTACTCTTACAAAAACATCGCCTATGATCTTCCGTTTCTCCTCTGGATTCGTTGTATGACACAACATTTTGGTCATTCGGAATGGTGGGCCGATTCCTGTTGCGGTGATTCCTTTACTATTTATAACGTTAGTATTGGCCATTACTGGAACGGTATCAGAGGGCATTGTCGTCGAACCTTGCATGAAATTGTGCGCAGCGTTCACTACCTTTAGCTTAATACCAATTTGAGCTAAACTCTGTTTGACGAGTGGAGTTTCATTTTTGCGCATGAAGCCATTGTTGATGTGAAGTGCAATAACCTGTTCTTTATTCAATGCCTTGTGCAAAAGCGCAGCACACACAGTTGAGTCCACACCGCCACTTACCAGCAACTGTAACAAACATTTCAAGAATATTGTTTATCCCTAAACCCTCTTAACATATATTACAATTATTCATTTTTTTAATGGTTCAAGTCATTCAAAATCAACTTACCAGAACTTTGTTGTTGCCTACAGTTTCTCTGATGTACTGAATGCATTGTGTCTCCCGACCTCTCAACGTGAAGTTTCCCGTCAGACCAGCAATACCAAACAGAAAATTATGCAACATCGTCTTGCCATTAGGTGTAAGGTCGACTTCGGGGTGGAATTGCACGCCGTACAAATTCATTTTGTCGTTCGTTATACCCACTATAAAATTTGATGATTTGGCAGTAGTACGAAAGGAATCGGCTACCCTGTCTATACTATCTCCATGAGTTAGAAGTACTATTTGATCTTTTTCCAAGCCCCTAAAGAAATTAGAATAAATTAAAATCAAAGAACCATTTCCCAGTAGCAGATTAAAAATAGAAATGTCTCAAATTCATCATTACTTAAAAAGAAGGCACTTAGGGTCAACTTCAATAGGAAGTTGCCCATCTTCTCGGCCTTCCTTCCTGATTACAGTACCGCCGAATTCCTTGTTCATCATTTGCATTCCGTAACAAATTCCTAAAACGGGAATTCCTATTCGAAAGATATCGGCATCATATCGAGGAGCGTCTTCAGCGTAGACGGAACTAGGACCCCCGGAAATGATGATGGCTCTAGAAAAAGGGAGGAATACGATAATTTAAAAGGAAGATTAAGCAAATTTTTAGAGAATGATCTGAAAAAAGCAATGAGCATATCGTGAATGAATGAAATTTGTAATGGGAATTTTGCTTACTTGTAGCCCTTTTCCTTCAATGTGAATGCAGGTGTGTCCAGGGGCATAATTTCGCTGTGAACATTGAGCTCACGTACTTTTCGATCTATCAATTTTCCGTACTGAGCACCTGCATCAAGGATTGCCACTCGCTCTTCTCCACCGACGAGGCTCATCACCGCGTCTTCATCACCGTTGTTCCTCTCTGTACGAAACATTATTTCGTCTGCACTAGATTCCATTTTAGCCTTCGGTCTATTCCTCTGGCTACTATTAATCGCCCAGCAGCACTGAAATTTAATTTAATTAGAAATGAATTCGTTTCACGGTACATTTTTATTGTTATTATATCATTTCTCACTGGATACCAATTATTATTGAACTCTTCTTTGTATCAGGATTTTTGAAAGTCACAAACAGTCTTTCATTAAAACCTATTTGGTCCGAATTTTCCGTATTCGGAAGAAATTTAATCTTCAAAGCGAAAATTGTTGAGAGAAAATTACATTTCCAGGACAAATTTCTGATGCGACGAAATTTTGACAAAAATTTCAAAAAGATTTCTTGAATCGGAATAGATTAGATAGTGTAATGAAGAAATTGTGTTTATCAATAAGAATAATATGAATATCTATAGAATTATTTGTATGGTTTTGTAATAATATCTCGTAGGTTATCAAGTGGATTAAGTTGCAAGTGATTTACTTAACAACAAACAAACCGATATCAAGAAAAGCATCTAGTATCACGTTCCTAAAATATCCTATATCATTGCTCATGTAATTTTCTTTATCAATTTAAAATTGAAGAATGCGTTGAATATTTTAAAATTACAAAAGAAAAAATTTTTAAAAAAATAAGGAAGAAATAAAATTTTTCCCGACATAAAACTTGTGTTGCTTCAGAAAACTACCAATGTACTAATGGAAATTGTACTTGAAAATTTAGTCAAAGGTGGATTTCTAATTAAAGAGTCATTCTAATCTTAAGATTCAAAAAATTACTTTAATATTCTTGTAAATAATTTTTTATATTTCTCTAACTCAGAAATATTTTTCAGGGTAAACAATAAATAAATTTAAAGATACAAAATGATTAAAATTATGTATTATAATTGTTTAAAAATGCATGTCTTCTTGACTCAATCATAAAAACAAATGAAAGGAAAATAAAGCTGAAGGAGCAAACAATATTGACATTAAAAGTTAACGTCAATTAAAAGACGAGTTAGATTTCATTAAATCTTAATTAAAAATAATTACATCTACATCCTTCTGGTGTAAACTCAAAGGTTGATGTTGCATATGTAAGTGGATAAAAATTATGTAAATAGCTACGAATTGATAAATTAAATTGGAATAATATAAAATATATACTCTAGAATCGTGTTTGTTTTTTGTACCTGGTGACTTTTACTTATCATATGAAAAAGACCAATAAAATGATGAAAATATCTCTAAAATCAGCATGCAAGAAAACTTCTTTACAAAGACTCGAAAAATCATCCAGAATACTAATTACAGTAATAACTCCGCACGTTTCTTGGACAAGACGCCTCATTAGAAAATCGTGTAAGGTTATGCTCAGGAGTGACACTACTGTGTCCTTTACAAAAGAAAAACACGCAGTTTCAAGAGTAGAAATGAAAAATTACATAAATAAAGCGACGTGTGTTGTTGTACCTAGCGGATTGAATCCTGAATTTCAATTGGCTTCTAAAATTAAATAGGCCGAGATACATTAAGTAGCAGGGCTGAAAACGTCACTGACTGAAAATTGTCAAGGCACCGATGACACTTCGAGACTCGTTGAAGGTTTTTTTCTTGATTCGCGATTTCCATAGATGCTTTGTGTCCCTGGGACTGCATTTTTGTGCACTGCGGACAATCGAGAAAATTTGCAAGGGACAAAGTATAGTTGTGGGATGAAAGTGTGCCACAAGCTTAGGTATATTGATAATGAGTAGACTGCACAAAAGTATTTTAGAGTAATCGTTTTGGTTTACCGTGAACGGATATAAGGGATAAAATTAGTGCTCAAGTCGATTCGCTTTTCAGCCATGTGAGATTGAGATGATATGTAAAATCCTGTGGCTGAGAAATAAATCACCGGCCGTAAATTGGCGAGCACGTTCTTAGGAGAAACATCTGAACGGCGTTCGAACTGTCACAATTTTGGTTTGTAAATTAAGAGAGAATGATTAGCTGCAATCACTCACCGAATCAAATCAGTTGGGCTGCACCTCACGCACAAACCGCTGAACGAAGTAAAACTAATTATGGGAAAACAGAGGGTGCACAAACTGGATAAGGCGGCCATTCATCCACGACAATGCCAATGAATATCTCAGTGATAAGAGAAGGTCGACTTCGTTTTCTTTTCTGGCGCGGAGTGACGCCATGATGGCGCGGCAGATGTATTTTACTTGATTTTACCAACAAAGCAATCAGTGACCCCACCTTTCTAATTAAAATACACATGTATGTATTTTATTTTTCGTGTATACTCATTTCATTGATCGCTTTTTATACAGGAAATTATAATTTATGTGAGTTCTGGATAAGAAAAAATAATAATCTAATAGTTTGATTTTTTTTTAAGTAGAAGAATAAAAATTTTTAATATCAAAAACAAAATTCAAATTTCGTGAGCACAAAAACTTTAGGTGTCGGTAGTACAGATTTGCCAATTTTTTATTATTTTGTTCAACTTTTTAAAGTTTTTCAAAGATAATTAATCATAAGTATTAAATATAAATTTTTGTCTACTTCTTCGTGAAAGGTCATATTTTCAACATTTCTAGCTTTGCATTAGTAGAGGACATTTCCACTGCACCATCCATCAATCCAGCATCCTATACATATATGATAAATATGCACACGTAGGCTGTCTGGCTGTGACAACATGGACAACATAGAGCAGTCTGGCAGTTTGGAGCGTTTGGAGTTTGGTTGTCAGTGCGGTTGTAAGAATGGTAAGAATCAAAGATTTGGATGTCACAACCA
Organism: Synergus umbraculus; assembly: GCA_900474325.1. Taxonomy (NCBI): domain Eukaryota; kingdom Metazoa; phylum Arthropoda; class Insecta; order Hymenoptera; family Cynipidae; genus Synergus; species Synergus umbraculus. The sequence goes on along the minus strand of UCOK01000308.1, from coordinate 5,719 downwards.
AAATTCAAAAGAAATGTTAATCAAAGACCAAACCAATTCCTGGATATAGGATCAAATAAAAACTTTGAACCTTTGGAATAGTGTTCGGGTACTCTACTGCGCAGGCGTCGCGCTCGGTATCTGATTGGTTGCTTTTCACGCGCAGTTTAAAATGCTAAACAATTTTAAAAAGCGCGCGAATAGTAACCAATACTGCCGTTCATAACTTTCACTGTATACATCGAATTTCAAAACGCATTTTTTTAAATCTAACTAGAATGAAGAGCTTTTATGAATTTTAAGGTACGAAAAAATGACAGGTGCCTTATTCAAACTGCAGATACGCCTTTTGCGATTTGCACGGCAGAATAATAACCAATCAGATGTCGAGCGGGATGAATGCGCAGTATAGGAGCCCGGCCGTTGCTGTACATACAATAAGATAATACATCCAAAGTTTTAATATCAGCTCGTATTAATTAAAAATCTAATCAATTTTAAATAGTAGATTAGCTTCAAAAACTAATTCAAGAAAAGTAGTAAATTTAATTTGAATACAAAGTTTTCGCGTGTCGATAAACTTATGTATACATACACAGAGAGTAACTGCAACCCGCCAAACACCGAAGTTAGGAAAGAAGCTCTTTTACAGGAATGAAATATTATTTTTTAGATATTGGTAATTGTTTGCTTAGTACACAGAAGATCGAAAAAATACATGTAAATTATTGTCATAATGATAATAAAAAATATTTTGCGAAATTTCATTAAATAAATGGTCTATAAATTTAAAATTATAGCTTAGCACAAATGTGTAAGAAAGTCTTGAATGTTTAAGTAATTTGAAATGTTGTTTTGAGAGAACGAAAAGACCAAAAAAAGATGTATAAATATATAAAGATATAAATAATGTTTACCTAATATTTTCCCTTACCAACATTTTTAATACGAAATCGTTAAATAATTTCAATAAAAAAACCCTTGTTCTTCGATCTTTGGAAAATGCATAATAACAAAATGATAATTTATAATTAATTACGCAGTCAGAAGTAATTATCGTCAAAAGTATTAAGTTTCTTTATTAATTTGAATTGAGAAAAAAGATGATGCAACGATGATGATTAAAGAACGCGGCTGCTAATAAGCGAATTTACTGATCGTGGATGAAATCCTGAATTCTTATGCCATATCACGCGATTTGTAGTGAAGCTTGATAAAAGAACATTGCGCATGCAGGCCATACATGAGATACAGTTTGAGATTCGCGCACTCTTCATCATTATTATAATATGCTTTTCTCGTTTCGATTTCTGGACCGCCTTCCGAACATCATTGCTATGTTATTATGTGGTTGCCGATAAAATCACTACAATCCTCTTATAACAGAGGTTTAACACAGACGCTCTTCGTGACTTTCATTAAAAGAATATCGACTCAGATCTGCCGCACAACATTTGTAACAATAATCAATGAAATCCGATAGAAGAAATTTTCCAGATATAAAAACAGATGAAGAAAATTAAATTCAGGATGATTATGAAATGATTTTTCAGGATATTTATATTATGGTCAAAAGATTTAGAAACTATAATTAACATTTTATTTAATGTCAACTTAAGCTTATTCTAAATGTAATAATAAATTATTTCCCAAAATTTTCTTTGTGTAGGAGGATAAAATCTAAAGATCTAAGCGGTTTAAAAAATTCGCCTCAGGGTTTTGAATCTTTATTGGTCTTATTCTTTTATTTGTATCCTATATATTATATGTTCGTTCACGCGTGAAAATTATGAATATGTACAATAGCACTAGTCCCGCAATATATTGAACTTACACACGATACCTGTACTCTTATACGCAAGTAACAGTTACATAATTGAAAGATGTTCTGCGACGGGTCCCGACGATGTAGCAATACCAACATCCGAATTGCCCGGTGTAATTTATGCGATTGCTACACATAGCAACATCTATAAACCGACTCTCTTCAAAATTCGAGTGTGAATCTTTTTTTAAAATAGATTTTAGCTCTTTTTCATTATTGCACGAAGACATTTTTATGCTCCATAAATATTTAAATTTAATTGCTACTACAATTTTTCCTGCAAGTGCCATTTCAATGTTTTCAATATGCTCTCAATGATGCATTCGTTCCTTTTTTACGAGGAAATAAATAAAATGTATTACGTTAATTAAAAAGCTGTAAAGTCCGACGTAACATAATTCTCAGTCTTTTATGTGTATTTAAATTTTGTAATATTTTTCTTTAATTCTATAGATGAAAGACAAACGACCTTAGATGCGATTTGTGCGATTTGAAATTCAACAGCTTTCAAAATTTAACAACTTTCTAGAATAAAAAATCTCAAATATTTTAGAAAGTTTTCAAATTTGTGATATGGTATGACTGATGGATTAACACAAAATAAAAATAGAATACATATAATTGGCTCATTACAATCATTACCAATATGCGATTCAGCTTATCAGAATGATAAAAAGAGAGAAAGCTCAGAAGGCTATACATATATTTATTTTCTTTCCTTAAAAAAAAATCAACCAGGAAGTCTGTATGTACGTGTAGGTACACAAGGTCTGGATAAAAGGACAAATTTCTTTTTGCTCACTGACAAATTGACAATTTATTATTATTAGCTGCATAAATTTTTAAATACATAGATTCAATTAAATTTACATGGATCGCTTCAAATATTATCCGCACCTGCGTTTATGGTCATGTTCTGAACTGAGAATAATTGAATGAGACTCAAGTACGAAAGGACTTCGAGAAAGGTTAATGGTCGTAGCTCGCGTTACTCAAAAAATGCACAGTCAGAGTGCATATTTTGGCCTTCTGGCAAGAAGCTCGTTTTAATACTGTTTAATAAGTGTTATAATACTTTCCCGAAAAGGCGGTCAAGGAAAGGTGATCGTGTGATCGTCTTCGAAAGGATGAGTTAAGAGAACATTTTTAAGAAATGAATAAAACGTTTCTTAAACTACATACATTCAAAATTTGTTATTACCCATATGCGTAATAATATAAATGGTACATCAATTATAATAATAAAATTCCTTCTAGTATATTATATTTGCGATATTTGCACACGAATTATGTGGAATCTATTATTACATTCAGTTTTTCTTATATATCTGGAATTTTTAAGACAAAAATGAATATTTTAGCCATTGATTCTCCAAAGTTCAAGGTTTTTTAATTTAAGAAACTCTACTTCTATTTAAAGAATGTATCGGTAGAATGAATTTAGTTATAATTATTCAACAGGTAGTTCGAATAATGACATTTAAATCAATTCATAAGATCACGCTTTTATATCTTTTTTTATAATGCCGGAAGTGAAGATCATGCCGTGTATAATGGAAAAGGTAAATGTTAAGTCGATTGGCCTTCTGCCAACATAAATTTTTAAGTATTATATATTTTTAACGTTTTTGTAAGAAATTATTGTGTTTAAATAATAATTTTAAAAATTAATTTAAAAAGAACTACTATTTGTATAGAAAACTATCTCTAGATTATAGTACAATTATAAATCATTTATCCACTGCAAGCAGTTAATAATAGTCAGATAACTGGTAATAATAGCTGATTAAGTGCTTTGATTACTAATTAACTTACTGAACTCTTAATTTAATTAGCATCTATAGATGCTATAATTAAATTAAATTAAGGCGCATACGCCTTTCTCACAAATCATTATTCTTGACATTTGATTTTATAAATAACAAAATGACAAAAATAGGAATTTTTGTAAGAGTATAATATGAGCAAATGAAACTAATTGATATACTGAATCTACTTAATATATATATTACGTATTTTTAAATGAATTTTTTCCATTTAAGATAATTTATGTTAAACATTCAGGGATGTGAACTTTCGCGGAAAGAATCCTTGCTTAAGCCAAAAGAAATCCCTTCGGTCACTTTATCATGTTAATTAAAATGTATTCGTTATGGAGAATATATTATATGAGTGCGAAAATTGTAGACTGTACGTATGCAAACTGACATTTATAAACCATCAGAAATGTTTTCGATTATATAAGGCCAGAAAGAAATTGATGGACGATATTCGATTATGATCAGCAGGAAATTAAAGCTTCTTAATTCTAGCAGTATTATTCTATAATATCCGATTAAAGGATTTAATAGTGAGCGAGGTATAATCCGCCAAACAGTGTTTAACTTAATATTCTTTATATTTCTCTAATCTCAAACAGTCAAACATAGTCATATGTATGTATATTATTTATTTATTTAAATGTATACGTAATACATAGGTACTATTTATAATTTTCAAGATGAAATTCCAATTTATTTTTGTATTAATTGAAAAGAGTATTAAGATCAGTGACGGAATGGTTTGGGTCGAATGTTGACTTCCCTATGAAGACCTGCAGATCTGTATTGAGTATCAGTATGAGCTTCAGGATGAGCTTCGTTGTATTGTAAAGAACGTTGAATGGCTTCAGGAACGAGAGGAATGTGAGCTCCTTCAGGGTGGAATCCACTTTCATCAGCGGTATATCGTACTTCGTATGTCACTCCATCGTATCCAACATATTTGTAACTTCCTCGAACTACAAGAGCTGCTCCCTCGGGACCTACTGGTCCTGGTTGTCCAGCTTCATCAGCAACAATTCCATTTTCAGTTTCGTACGCATAATTGTAAGAGCCATCAGGTGAAACATCCTGTCCTTGTTTCAAAATCTTAAAATGTGCGTTTGCATTGCTGAGATGGGAAACATCAGCTGCCACGACGGCCAAAAAACCTAACGATACAAGCTGGAACATTTAAATTAAACTTTCAGTCTCTTCTCTTCTTTCTCTTATCATTTTTTACGGTTTTTAGAAAAAATTCCAGAATATAATAAGAACAATGATTTGGACGAGAATTAATACATTTGAATTAATTTAATGATGTATATTGTGGAATCGCATGTATAAATTTTAATCAGACGAAATGCAAAAGACCGATATTTTATTGCTAAAACCAGTTTATTATGCAATCAAATTCATTTTGGCAAATATCAAGGTGAAATAAAACAGAAATTTCATTGACTGAAATGCTGAAGTTAATATTATATTATAAATGAAGGAAATACGACTTTTAGTACGTAATTCAAAAGATAATTCTGAATAATTTACATTATATGTATAAAATGATATTCGATTGTATTAGTGTAATTATTTATTACATTGAGAACAAAATGTGAACATGGTACACAAATTCGCCTCTTAGAAGTTTCGTGCAGAAGAATCTTCAATTAACAAAGAATAAGTCTCACGCGATATTGATCTTTTCATAATATGTATGTATAAATAAGAAACGTAAGTTTTCAGTTCTGCGATCTTTTTACTTGCCGACCATCTTTACTGTAATCCCATCCTTTCCGAATCTTTAACAAGGTCGTCTTGTGTTATTTCCAATTGAAAATAAAACATGAAATTAACTTTATTACTTTTTTTGAGAAATAAATTAAATGGGTTCAAATATAATATTGAATAAAAATGGAAAAAATTACAATTATACTGAATTAATTAATTCTTCTATAAGGAAGCAAATTATATTTGCTTCACCAAGAGGTAAAAGTGTTGATTCCATTCAATGAGCACCAAAGTTATCACAGGTACATTATAGTTTATAATGTCGTGCCACCTTGCTTTCTACTGCGTGAAGATGATAAAATGGCACACCCATAATATTACACTTGGA